>JAOTNS010003788.1:6509781-6609781 GCA_028476615.1 Culter alburnus
TACTTACAATTAATTTACGTTCTTAGTAAATGTCTGTGTAAAAACATGCACTGATGAATCATGCACAATAAGATCAAAGGAAAAAGAAACTTTCTTCACTTGTTAAATGATTTTTCTTTACTGCTGACAGAAATCAAAGCTACTTTTTATGATCCAGTCAAAATGATCCCCCACATTTTCTTGCTTGAATAGTTTCTTTGGCTCAGAAGCGTGTTGCATTAGCAGGAAAATACATTGTGATGATTTCTGTGTTTCTAGATCCTCATGTTAAAGTGGAGGGGAAAAGAGCAAATGTTCTGGAGGCCAAACGGATGATTTTGGAGCTTCTTGAGACTAAGGTGAGAATTTACCTCCTTTCATTTCTCCTAAAGTGATAGTTCACCCAAAAATTAAAATTCTGTCATCATCTGTCAAGTTGTTCCAAACCTGTATGAATTTCTTTCTTCTGCTGAACACAAAGGAAGATATTTTGAAAAATGTCAGTAATCAAACAGTTGATGGGCCTCACTGACTTCCATAGTCATTTTTTTTTAATACTATGGAGGTCAATGGGGTCTATTAACTGTTTGGTTAATATATTTTGTGTTCAGCAGAAGAATGAAATTTATACAGGTTTGAATATATCATTACAATATTTTCATTTTTGGGTGAATTATCCCTTTAAGCTCTGTGTTTATCTGTCCTGTGGAGACTCACACCAACCCACCTGTGCTCAGGTGAATAAAGTCACTCTGAAGATGGACGTCACGCACACAGAGCACTCTCATGTGATCGGTAAAGGGGGCGGGAACATTAAGAAGGTCATGGAGGACACTTCCTGCCACATTCACTTCCCTGATTCCAACCGGAACAACGGAACAGGAGAAAAGAGCAACCAGGTACTTAGATGTGAAACCACAGAATTTCATCTCATCATTGTTGCATACTGGTCGAAACATACTACATTTTTCACATACCTGCAGGTGTCAATCGCCGGGCCGGTTCAGGGGGTGGAGTCTGCGCGGAGACAGATCAGGGTCAGTGAGGCGGCATTCATTATATTTGAAAATTTGACTTTATATTCAGTTTTTATATATTTAGATTCAGATATGTGTTTTTATGTCTCATATTTCAGCCCATAGTAAAAGAAAAGTCACAATGGACCAACTGTTATTTGCATTGTAACCTTATTTTTATGAAAACACATTTTTATATTTAATTAATATGATTACAATATAAATAATAATATATTAAAATATATTAAAATATATTATAAATTATATAATACATTTATGTAATATTATAATCAGTGTTATTTTTGTATCAATTTTTTTTTAAAAAATGTTAAAATTTTGAATTTGATTTTATGTTTTTATATTTTTTATTTTAATTTTAGCTAAAGTTTAATCATTTTTATTTGTGTTTTTATTATTTTAGTATTTCAACAAACTAAATGAAAATGAGAAATGTTGCTTTGGTGTAAAAAATAGTAAATAGTAAGTAAATGTAAGATTTTTTTTATATTTTATTTCAGTTCATTTTTATTTTATTTCAAGTAATGTTTGTAGTTAACAATAATAACCCTGATTATAATATTAATATATTAAATATATAACATATCAATATTACAAAATATAAAAAAATAATTTAAAAATTACCATTGTAGTATTTGTTATTCTACATTTAATTTTCATGCTGATTTAAAAATATTGCACTACAGTAATGAAAATCTAGTGAGAAACACCATTAAGTATAATGGAAATTAATAAGGCTGTCATTCTAATTAATTAATTATATTCAAATATGTGACTTTTGTTGTTCATATAATTAGATACAAATATGTGTTTTACGGATGTATGTGCATGTGAATCTGGTGTGATTTGCATAAGTTTGTGACCTGCAGGACCTGCAGCCTCTGGTGCTGACCTTTGACCTCCCTGTGACCCTTGTGGGGGGTGTGGTGGCCGATACGGGGTCACCGGTGATCCAGCACGTGGCTCAGGCGTTTGGAGTGAGCGTGAGCTTCAGAACACAGCCCAAACTCTACTGCAGCACCTGCAGCGTGAGAGGAGTGCAGGGAAACACTGCTGCCGTGAAGGTGACGCACGTGTTCAGATATGACACCACGTGATATAAAGTCAGAATTGCGTGTTATAAAGTCAGATATAATATAAAGTCGCAATTCTGAAACTTTGCGTTCACTTGCAAAAGAACACAAAAGTTTTGCAAGTGAACACAAAGTTTCTTGGGGAAACGCAAAAGCATTAAAATATAATTTTTCCTTCCATCTAATTTTTTTTCCATCACCATGTCCCTATAGGGGCTCCGTATATATATATATATATATATATATATATATAATGGAGCCCCTAAAGGGTCATTGGTATGGAAAGAATTTGAGATGGGAGAGAAAAAATATATTTCAAAGCTTTTGCATCCCCCAAGAAACTTTTGAAAAAAAAAAATTAAAAAAATAAAAATGCAACAAAATAAACATCATATTTTGTGAGAAAGTGACGTGCTAGAGAAAAACACATTGGAATCAAGACCCCAAAATTAGCAAGAAACAAGTATTTGATTTCATTCAGCAAATATGTTGCAGGGCAGTGCAATTATTGCAATTATTATTCCTTGACCTTTGACCTCTGCAGAAGGCGACCTGCGTCCTCATAGAGCTGCTGCTGGGCTCGGGTTTGACGGGAGTGATGGTGAGCACACAGCTGGACGTCACCTCACAGCAGCACCTGTTCCTGTTGGGTCAAAACGGAGCAAACTTCCTCACTGTGATGCATCAGACAAACACTCAGATCATCCTGCCCGACCTCAGCGCTCCGCAACACACACCCTCGCTCCTCATCCAGGGCACGGCCGACGGAGTGTGTCTCGCTCGACAGCAGCTGATGGTACAAAAGTTTATTCAAGTGTGCTATCAGTATACTGTCTACGAATTTACTTCAAATCTACTTAAAAGTACAGTTAAAGGTATATTTCAAGTATAAATATTAATACCTAAATAGAAATATAGTAGTATACTTAAAGTGCAAAAATAAATATATAAATAGTAAAATATAAGTATGATGTTAAGTTCACTTAAAGAAAACTTACAAGTATACTTGAAGTAAAAAAAACTAAAAACTAGTATTCTACTTAGAGTATATTTCAAAGTGTACTTTCATAAACTAAAAAATGTGCTACAAGTATTTGACTAGTAAACTATCAGTACTTATAAGTTCACTTGTAGTATTGTTACAGTACAAATGAAAAACATAGTTGTAAACTAGTTGTACTAAGTGTACTTTCAATACTACTTAAGTATATTTTTAAGTATACTTTATGTAGTAAGTACACTAATATCAATGTACTAGTAGTATACTTGTAAGTGTCCTACTTGTACATTGCTATTAGTATACACTTACTACATAAAGTATAATTAAAATATATTTGAAACTTACTCCAGTATATACTTAAAATGAACTTGAAGTATACTTATTTTTGTAGAAGCGAGATACAGTGTTATTTTAATATCTTTAATGTACTATTTTTGTTTTTAAGAATATTTTGAATGTTTTTATTTGAGTATTTTTCAGTTTAATTTTAATTTTAGTTAAAGTTTTGCTGTTTTTGTCATTTTAGTTAGTTTTTTTAATGTCTATATTACATTCATTTTTATTTCAGTTTTAGTAATTTTACAGTTTTTCTCCATTGGTTTGGCTCATTTCTTGAAACCGAAATTACATTCTCAAAACAACATGGACAAACTTCCAAACCACTTGGCAATTGTTCACAACAGAATTGATTTTCTCAGTCTAATGGTTGTTCGCTCCAAAACGTGTCAGCGTCATTTCATTGCATAAGTCATCACATGCACAATAGTCTGTTCAATTGTCAAAATTAGTCAAGAACATAATACCATGAATACCATATATGAATCCTTGGAACATTTGATAAATTTATTACAGCAATTGACAGTCAGGTGAAACTAGAACTTGACTAACGAAGGAGCTTTATTTACTGCACTGTAGGCTCTATATAATTTTCATTGTTTTTTGTTTGTGTGTTCATATTACAGTATATTATGCTGTATACATTTTCTTTTTACTCTGATGTATGGAAGTTACTTTATGTGTGTGAATGATAATGGTTGCAATTTCCTTGGCAGTATGAGTGCAATGTGTGATGTCAAACCTTGGAGGCTACTCTTACCCTAAAATCCTATTTCTTTTTTTCAGTTTTATACACAATTGTATTCTTTTAACTAGACAAAAAACAGTACAGTAACCATTGTCAGTGAAGGACTGGGCTAAGACTGAAAGGTGGACATGAGGGATATTTCAATGGTCCTCTGCCATAGTGACAAAACATGTCACTGACTTGCAGTGCTTACACAATGCCAAAGGGATGAAGCATTTTGGGGGCACTGACTGTTTAAATGAGAAGGAAATTTAGTTTTGACACACGAGTGAACTGTTTTGGGAGAGGTATGAGCTTTTGCAAATGAGCTATAGTGTTGTGCTGAACTGTAAGACTGTTTTGCCAAATGATCTTAGAGTTTTGACAATGTAATTTCTGTTTTAAGAAATGAGCCAAACCAATGGAGAAAAACTGTAATCATACTAAAATAACATTAGGTCAGTCTGTATTCAATATAATTAACTGGTAATTTCTCTCAAAGTGCTGCTTTCACATTTTTTTTTTTTTTCAATTTTATTAAACTTTAAACAACAGTAGACCAAACAAAAGCATTAACTGCAACATCTACATATACGCAAGTGTGAAAATGTGTATAACATTCATTCATTATACTGTGGCCTCAGATAACATGTATGTCAGTTAAAATGTCTGAATGTCACTGCATTAGGAGACATCAGAGAAAGTGTCATTTAATGTGAAACTAAATGCTGTTCTGACAGGATTAGCAGCATAATGGATTAACAGCGTACACGGCATGGATGATATAATAAACAATAACCTTTTTATAAGATTCTTTCAATGTATGTGTCTCCTCTGGGCCGTCTTGCTCATGTCTGACTGTGTCTGTTTTCATGCAGGACTGTCTGCCTGTCTGTCTGATGTTTGATTTGAAGGACGAGGGAGATTCTGACCCTCGGAAACTCGCTCAGATGATGCAGAGCCTGGGCGTTTTCATCAGCGTCAAACCGAAGGTCAAGCAGACAGCGAAGGTACTACAGCACAATGAACCTGTCACAAAAAGGAATGCATATAAATGTGAAATTCATATACTTCTACTACAGACTAAAATTATGGGTACATATTTTAAGGTCTTGACACTGCAGGTATTATCAGGGGCATTCACACCATTAGATCACTAAATTCGTTATCTTAAAGGTGCCGTAGAACGTGTTTTCACAAGATGTAATATAAGTCTAAGGTGTCCCCTGAATGTGTCTGTGAAGTTTCAGCTCAAAATACCCCATAGATTTTTTTAATTCATTTTTTTAACTGCCTATTTTGGGGCATCATTAAATGTGCGCTGATTCAGGCTGCTTCCCCTTTAAATTCTCGTGCTCCCCGCCCCCAAGCTCGCGACTGCCTTAAACAGCATAAACAAAGTTCACACAGCTAATATAACCCTCACAATGGATCTTTTCAAAGTCTAACCGCGTAAGTATTGTATTTATTTGGATGTTTACATTTGATTCTGAATGAGTTTGATAGTGCTCCGTGGCTAAAGCTAACATTACACACTGTTGGAGAGATTTATAAAGAATGAAGTGTGTTTATGAATTATACAGACTGCAAGTGTTTAATAATGAAAATAGCGACGGCTCTCTTGTCTCCGTGAAAAAAATAAGAAACGATGGTAACTTTAACCACATTTAACAGTACATTAGCAACATGCTAACGAAACATTTAGAAAGACAATTTACAAATATCACTAAAAATATCATGATATCATGGATCATGTCAGTTATTATTGCTCCATCTGCCATTTTTCGCTGTTTTCCTTGCTTGCTTACCTAGTCTGATGATTCAGCTGTGCACAGATCCAGATGTTAATACTGGCTGCCCTTGTGTAATGCCTTGAACATGGGCTGGCATATGCAAATATTGGGGGCGTACATATTAATGATCCCGATGTTGAGATTCGCCTGTTCTTCAGAGGTCTTTTAAACAAATGAGATTTATATAAGAAGGAGGATTTTTAATTCTAGGGCACCTTTTCAAATGTATCATAATTGGACTTTTAGGTTCAAAGAGAATCATCACACTGCTCCTGTTTCCATAGAGCAGGGAGTTGTGGGTAATATAAGACCAAAAGCCATTCATACCTCAAAATCAGAAATACTACACCATTCAGGCACAGATGGCATATTGTTTACTATGATTTAAGATGCATTAAATATTGTTTCAACATTTTTTCCCCAGTGTTCAAACAACAACTAACATTGTTTCAATCACATTTCAGCTGGTTTTTATTTTTGCTCATCAATATATGTATAACTGTTTAAAGTGTCTGTGTCCAGTCAGTGGTTGTGAAAGGTTTGGAGAGGAACATCATTAACCTATATGAGGCCAGACGTCTGCTGCTCGGGCTGGACTCCAGTGAGGTCTCTGTGATGACCAAGAATCTGCCTGACGTCTCTGTGACGACCAAGACGCCTGTGGACCCTCTGGTGGCCAATAATGGAATCACAAGCTACTGGCTCAATTTGTTAATGCAACAACTGTGCCTTACTGAGACAGGTGTGTGTGTGTGTGTGTGTGTGTGTGTGTGTATATGCGTGTGTGTGTTGTGTATGTGTCAGTGGTTCATGAGTGCTATCATCCTCTTTAACTTCACTGATGCTTGATTGTTATGCTAAATAAACTGTTTGTTTTTGTACCTGTCGTTCTTTAGGTGCTGTGCCCTCTCCAGACGCTGTGATTGGTTGTCTCTCTGGGAAGCCCCGTCCCATACCACCACCTGGATTGGCTGTTTCCTCAGAGGATGGCCGGATAGGACTCAAAGGAGTGGAGTCTAAATTAGAGAAGGTTTCAACGATCAGTTACCACCTTTACTAGTTACAAGTGTATTGTATTTATATATAGTCAAACCAAAATGTACTCAAACACCCTGAACATTTCATTCATTAATACAGTTTATTCACTATAGTTTTAAAAAAATGGTAATAAAATATGAAAAGATCTCAGAGTTTAACCGTGTCAGAAAGAATTAATCTTAATTATGTCGAGATAACACTTCAGCAAAACATGGTCAGGTCAAAGTGTCTGAATAATTTTTTGGTTCCAATTTTTATCAATTTTACTGGTAGTTCACTGTATGAAGAATTTTTGGGTATAATATGTCACAGTTTACTTTATTTTGCTATCCTCACTTACATAAATGAAGCATTGCAAAAGGAATATATATATATATATATATATATATATATATATACATCAAGGAATATATATATATATACATATATAATATGTATGTATGTATGTGTATATATATATATATATATATATACACACACTTGTACTGGTCATATTTCACCCCATAATATTTTGCCCATAGAAAATGAAGCCTATTTTATTTAATGATAATTGAACACATTTTTCATTTTTAAATAATATAATAATTATAATTTAAGTTATATAAAAATATATACAACTATACACAAATATTATAATACAATATTTATTAATATAATATAATTGTGTAAATGTATATATAATATTTAAAATAATTAAAATATTTATTATTTAAAAATAATATATTAAATATATTGTACTACATTAATGAACATCTAATGTGAATTACCATTATGAATCATGGGACTTAAAAAAAAAAAAAAAAACTATAAAACTCTTATTTCCAGGTGCATTATGATCATGAGAATTTAAGTGGAAAATGTGCTTAACATTTATGTAAATAATGTCATAATACAAAAAAAATTGTCGCAAAATAGGTGGCATAAATAAGGTTATTTTTTCATTTTTGCAGTTTTGTGTAAAAAACGTCTTAACTTTTGGCAGTACAATCAAATAATGACTTAATAATGTTAGAAATGATGGATATTGATAACATTTCCAGTTCATTTGTCACTTGGACTTGGAAAATGGACGGTCACGTTAAAAGCATTGCATTGTGGGATGCAGTGTCCCAAACAACATGCTCTAGTTGTATATTTCACAATATTTGTCAAAAGTCGCAGGCCATCCAGGTGTTTCATGCATAGAGCAAATCAAGAGATTTGAGATCATATTGATTGATCAATTGATTTCATGATCCATGCTACTTATACTTCTTCAATTAAAATGTGTGTTTAATAATATAATGCTAAAACAAATTAGATGTAATGACAGTAACATGTTTATGAGTAAACAAAACCAAAAACTTGTATTAATGCCATTGTATCAGATTCCAGAGAATGACGATCAGCAGACACAAGCAGAGATGGAGAACTGTGGCACGCTACATGCAGAGGTGACAGAGGTTAGAGAGGTCGTTGCCAAGCCAACTGTCTCATCAAGAAGAGGCAGCCAATCAGAGGCCTCCAGGGAGCCAAACCAGCCACTCACGTCTGAGAGGTAAAACCCTCCGTCCTCATGCTGAGACACCTGGACAAACCCACCGTCAGAAGATGCTCTGGATTACCGTCTAGAATATATAAGATGAATGAAACTGTGTGTGTGTTTCAGGTCAGTGAGAGTGGAGGTGGATGGTGTTTATTTGAACAGAGACAGACGCTGTAGTCTGAGAATATTCCCCTCTGCCGACCCTCATAATGAGGTATATCACTTTCACATTTTTAGAATGAAAATAAAAACGGCACCTATTAATCAAAATAGGAGGTTTTGTCAGATTTAGCAATTATAGATCACAACTAAAATAAGTTGTCTTACCGGTCTATTAAAACAATCTTTGTTTACTGTTTGTTTAACAGGATCATGAATATGAGAGAAAGAAGCTTCTGGCAAATCAAGGTTTGTTTGTTTTTATTCAGGACTTGAAACAGTAGATCTAAAAGACGTTTAGTATATTATATTATATTATATTATATTATATTATATCAGTGGTCTCAAACTGCCGGCCCGCGGGCCATTTACGGCCCGCCCTCCCCCTCTATCCGGCCCGCAACTGATCTCAAAAATAAAACATAATCCGGCACGCAAAATTATTATTATTATTATTCTCTAGTTGCTATCTGTCTGATATGCAAAGAAAAAGTCGCCGTTCTATGGGGGCATTCACATATCGCGTCACATAAGCGGCCGCGCCGCATTCTCCTTTCCAATGCGCTTTCGCTCCAGTGGCGTCTGTCGTTGCTATGCAACCATGAGCCGCGCTCTCAACCGCGTCGCTTCTATTACGAGCGCGCTTGCCTAAATTACAGTAAAAGCACTCGACTTTAAGTCACGAGCGTCGATTTAAACCACCGAAACGCGTCCGATGCAACCATTAAACGCTACCGATGCTCAAACGGCATCTTGGAGAAATGTAGCCTATCTCAGCTGTGTGAGCACAAGCGCTGCAGGTGTCTGTCAAGAAACAGAAGAGTGTACAAATGTATTCAGGGATTGTATTTGTTCAGTACAGTGTTGTTCAGTGCAAGATTTTAATGTTATTTAAGCTAACATAAAGTAAGGGAAAATACTTCCACTAAATGTTAAAAACTAATAATGTATGTAACAATGAGAGATTTTTATTTTTGGCAAAATAAAGTTGATATATTTAGCTCTAGTTTTTTGTTTATTTCTGACCCCTCCACGCCACAAGTGTTGCTGGTTTTGTTCCTAAATTACTAATTTTTTTTATTCCATGCACCTTGTTGGATGTGAGAAGTTGCACCAGACTATTGCAATTAATAGTATTATATTAGTAGTATTATATTAGTAATAGTATTATATAATTATATTACACTCTGTAACAATGAGAGAGACACTGCTGTTTACATTTTAGTATGGTAAAAAAAAATATTTATAGTATACGTATAAAAATATTTTAGTAGGCCTAATGAAATTTGAAGTAAATGAGAAATAATGCAAAGGAAGTAAATTTTCTGAAATGTTGCGCTTTCTTGCGCTTGAATGATAATATGGCCCTCCTATGAGGTGTCAATCACAGAAACGGCCCCCCGCCAATTTGAGTTTGAGACCCCTGTATTATATTATATTATATTATATTATATTATATTATATTATATTATATTACATTATATTATATTATCATCATTACTAGTAGTAATATTTTTTGTTTTATTATATTTATTATTTTAAAATTAAAATGATTATTTAGATCCATTCAGTAAATACTGTATGTATGTGTCTTAGTAATTCACCACATAGTTAAAAAGTATAAAATATATTACATTTTTTTAATAGAAAATGAAGCCTATTTTAGTACTGTTATATTATCATAAAACAATGGCACAATGAAAAAAAGTATTTAAAAAAAAGTATTTTAAAAAAAGTATTTAAAAAAAAAAGTATTTTAAATAATATAATAATTATAATTTGTCATGTAAAATACATAAAACTGAATACAAATATTATTTTAATATAATGTTAATAAAAATTCACATTAGTATGAATTTGTTTTTGTAAAGTATTTATACATCATCTGTGTATTTCTTAGGCTGCTTTTGATTTTTATAAAACAATACAAAAATCAAGAAGAAAAGCTTCTGGAAACTTGATTTGTCTATTATTATTATTATTATTATTATTATTATTATTATTATTATTTTTAACATAATTATTCAGAACTTGAAACAGTGCTAAAAGACGTTTGATAACTTTTATTATATTATTATTTATTATATTATATTATATTATATTATATTATATTATATTATATTATATATGATGCAAATGACAGTGAGACTGTTGTTTCTGAGGTTTTTGTGTTTTAGACAAGGATTTCAGATTCATACACTCTCATATTTACTCCAAAGTTCTTACTGACGAAGTTCAGATCGACACACTATAGATTCATTTTCTGCATAATATTCACAGTCTCACATCAAAGTTATAATCTTTGTGTGATCAAATGTGACGATTAAAAGCCAAGTGATTTAAGTTCAGATTGTTATTCTGGGCCGTGACTGAATAGACTTGTGTCTGTGTGCGACGGGCCGCCGCAGGCTCCATCTATTTGGCATTCATCATGCTGTATAAACCTCAAAATGGATTAAAGAGCTTGAGTGTGCCAGAGAGGTGATATAGGGGAGCCATTTAAGCGTTACGCAGTGCCAGAGAGGGTGATAGAGGGGACCCATTTCAGAGTAACACGCTGCCAGATTTATAATGGACTGTAGCCACTCCACCCACAGAATATGCAGACAGATGAACACACACACACACACACACACACACACACATGCACATTCACATAAACACAAAAACACATGGAGCAAGCTGTCATGAAATCATTCTGGCTAGTTGACATGAGGTGTGCCGTGTGACTATATTCATCCGTTCTGCATCTCTTTCATGAGCTCGTGTTAATTGACAGAAGAGGAATATTTGTACTTTAATTGTTCTAAAATTTAAAATGAACAATTTTGAAACAATTTTCACTGAGAAATTGCTAGTGAATTTGACAAATAATTACATAGAAATGGCAAGTAACACATTGAATTAAATGTGAAATTTTGAAGTAGAATGACTGAAATAGTATTTTCTTGTAAAACATACTCCAATAATCTTGTTTTTATTTATAACTTCGAAATTTTTTTTGGTTACACTTTATTTTAAGGTGACGTAGTTACATTGTACTTACTCAAATAAGTACTGAGTAATATTAATTGTACTTACTATAGAGTTACGGTTAGGTTAAGGGTTAGTTACTTGTAATCATACATAATTTACTGTGATTACTATAGTAAATACATGTAGTAACGTGTAACTATGTCACCTTAAAATAAAGTGTTACCTATATATTTTATTTTTACAGTGTAGTAGGCAAAAATGTGATTTAAAAAGATCATTCATAATTATTTAACATAAACATTTTAGCTTGAAATCTTGATTACATTAATGCATTTGGCAGATGCTTTTATCCAAACACACTTACATTGCAATCAAGGTGTATTAATTTGATTAGTGATTAAAAATAATAATCCATGAACATGTTATTTTATCTACCCACAGGCACACAAAACACACTTAAATATTTATCCATATTTCTGTCTTATTTGAGTGGGTTTGATGTATGATTATGTAAAAAAAAAAAAAAGAAAAGAAATCTAAATATAAATTATTTGAGAAGCGGAGTAATTGAGACTTGTCAAAGACTATAAATGTGTGGTTAATTGATTTGGTCTTAAAGGATTAGTTCACTCCAGAATTAAAATTTCCTGATAATTTACTCACCCCCATGTCATCCAAGATGTTTATGTCTTTCTTTATTCGGTCGAAAAGAAATTAAGGTTTTTGAGGAAAACACCAGGATTTTTCTCCATATAGTGGACTTCACTGGGGTTCAACGGGTTGAAGGTCCAAATGTCAGTTTCAGTGCAGCTTCAAAGAGCTCTACATGATCCCAGACAAGGAATAAGGTTCTTGTCTAGCGAAACGATCGGCCACTTTTTTTAAAAAAATAAAAATTTATATACTTTTTAACCACAAATGCTTGTCTTGCACTGCTCTGCCATGCGCTATGCATTACGTAGAAAGGTCACACGTGACGTAGGCGAAAGTACCGTGGTAGGGCAAAAAACGTCCGATATCATTGTTTTACTTTTTTTTTTTTGTAAAGGGCACTTTGCTTAATCTTTGCATGTTCGCTTTGTAGACACTGGATCGGTACTTACACCTACGTCACGTGTGACCTTCCCAACATGATTACATCATGCGTGCAGATCGCAGAGCAGTGCAAGATGAGCATTTGTGGTTAAAATGTGTGTATATATATATATATATATATATAATTTTTTTTTTTTTTTTTTTTTTTTTTTTTAGAAAATAACGATTGTTTTGCTAGATAAGACCCTAATTCCTCGGCTGGAATTTCAAAACACTGCTTCAGGAGTGTTATGAATCAGCGTGTCGAATCAGCGGTTCGGAGCACCAAAGTCACATGATTTCAGCAGTTTAGCGGTTTGACACGCGATCTGAATCATGATTCGACACAGAAGAATCATAATGCACCGAAGCTTCCTGAAGCAGTGTTTTGAAATCGGCCATCACTAAATAAGTCGTTATTTAGTTTTTTTGGCGCACCAAAAATATTCTCGTCGCTTTATAATATTAAAACTGAACCACTGTACTCACATGAACTGATTTAAATATGTTTTTAGTACATTAATGGATCTTGAGAGAGGAAATGTCATTGCTGGCTTTGCAGGCCTCTCTGAGCCATAGGGTTTCAACAAAAATATCTTAATTTGTTTTCCGAAGATTAATGAAGGTCTTACAGGTATGGAATGGCATGAGGGTGAGTAATAAATGACATTATTTTTATTTATGGGTGAACTAACCCTTTAAATTAGAACGTGGTGCTCTTGTTTCAGGAATAGCAACACAAAACATCAAAAGATTATCCTACTAATTTCAAGAATGTGCATGTGTTTTTTAATCTTTAATCTCACTCCCTGTGTGCTTCAGAAACCGATACAGTGACTTTTAAATAAACTCCTATTCAAACTATTTCATTCACACAGAGAGAGAGAGATGTAGAAAGGTAGCAGCACATTCTTCTGCATGACTGCTTTTGATTAAGTTGTTTAATTAGGTGGCAGGTGTTTAATAATTCAGGGGGACTTACACTCACACACACACACACATATGCACATATGCACAATGCAGTTAAAAGCGACACTGCACACACACTTTAATTAGAGCTGCTGTTGTATGCCAGTGTAAATCTGGACCCGGTTCTGAGCGTATAATGTTTCCAGGCGTGCAGGCGGCTTTTTGTGTGTTTAATAATGCCTGTTATTTAATCTGTGAAATGTGTGTGTGAATGTGTGTCACAGCCATGCAGCAGAAGCCCGTGGTGACTGAGGTTCGGACCCCCACAGATACCTGGAGCGGCTTAGGCTTCTCTAAATCTATGCCCACCGACGCTGTGCGCGAACTGAGAGCTGTGAGCCGGCGCTGCTACAGACCCTACAACAACCAGCAGCAGGTGCACACACATCTAACTTTCTAAAAGAGGACGTACAGTAGACTTGTGCTTTTATACAAAGCTAATTTGGCGCTGAGTATCAGAATTCAGCATGTGTGTCAAATTGTGAGTTTTGCACCAGCAAACTCTGCTCACATTTTCATCATGAAATGTAAAAGTTATTTTGACAAAGGATATAATTATCCTGGTTTATGGTTATGGTTATATAGTTTATTCTTTGATTTTTGAACATTTATATTCTATTTCAAATAAATCCTGTTCTTTTGAACTTCATTCACTAAAGAATCCTAAAAAATAAAATATATCACAGTTTCCATGAAATTGTTAAGCAGCACAACTATTTTCAACATTGATAATAATCAGAATTTCTGAAGGATCATGTGACACTAAAGACTGGAGTAATGATGCTGAAAATTCAGCTTTGCATCACAGGAATAAATTACATTTTAAAATATATTCAGATAGAAATCAGCTATTTTTGTATTCTAATAATATTTCAGAATACTACTATTTTTCATCAGATAAATGCAGCCTTTGTGAGCATACAGTAAGAGACTTCTTTCAAAAACATTAACAAATCTTACCAAACCCAAACTTTTGAACAGGAATCTTAGGGTACGTTTACACAACAACGATGTACTAAAAACTGAATAGTTATTTTTCCTTTATGTTTTTCGCGTACAGGTGACAATGTTGTCAAAACGACCCCCATTCACACCAATCCACAAAACGACTAAAATCGCTGTATTTTTGTAATTTACATGGTGACGATAATGGTATAGTTTTCAAAATTTTTTTGTTTGAAGGCCCCCAAAATGCCTTTGTCGTGTAAATGAATGGCCAAAACACATAAAAAAAATCTTTCAGAATCTTTCCAACTTAACACTTTATTTTAGGGTCTTTTAACTAGTTGCTTATTAGCATGCATATTACTAGAATATTGGCTGTTTATTAGTACATATTAAGCACATATTAATGCCTTATTCTGCATGACCAAATTCTACATTCTTAATCCTACCCAATACCTAAACTTAACAACTAATTTACTAATTATTAATAAGAAGTAAATTAGGAGATTATTGAGGGGAAAGTCGTAGTTAATAGTGAATATGTGTTCCCTATACTAAACTGTTACCATATATTTTTATTAAAAATGTAAAAATGCAGAAAGTTTTCTGTGATGGGTTGGTTTAGGGTTAGGGGCTAGAAATGAGCTCTGTATAAAAAACCATTAGCCTATGGAATGTCCTCATAATGATAGGTTTACCAACATGGACTCTCTGTGTGTGTGTGTGGTGTGTGTGTGTGTGTGTGTGTTATGAACAAGAGACCTCAACATTACACTCTAAAAAATGTTTGGTTAAAAACAACCCAAGTTGGGTTGAAAATGGACAAACCCAGCAATTGGGTTGTTTTAACCTAGTGGTTGGGTTAAATGTTTGCCCAACCTGCTGGGTAGTTTTATTTAACCCAACTACTGATTAAAAATGACTATATGGCTGGCTTAAAATGAATCCAAAATAGGTGAGAAATTAAAAATCAGACACATAATTACTAGAGGCAACAATAATAATCAAAAGGTGTACATTTATTAATAAGCAATTTAATAAATGTTTATTGTTATTATTCATTATCTTATTAATAAATGCTCATTTATTAAACATATTAATAAATGTTAATTTCCAGCATATTTTGGGGGTTCATTTTAAGCAAGCAATACAGTAATTTTCTACAACAGTTGAGTTAAATAAAACTACCCAGCATGTTGGGCAAACATTTAACCCAACCACTGGGTTAAAACACCCAATTGCTGGGTTTGTCCATTTTCAACCTAACTTGGGTTGTTTTTAACCCAGCATTTTTAGTGTACACACCTGTGTGAGGAAACTTGTGTGAGTTTATAAAAAGAGTACTTTTTAATGTGTTTATATACAGTATACACACACACACACACACACACGCACACACATATATATGCACCTGCCATTCAAAGCAGTGTAATTATGGAGAACAGTCTCTAAATCACAGAAGTGTATGAGCACACAGTAAGCAGCACACATCGCCGTTCCCTTCACTTCCACCCTCATTTCCTCTCCGCTGGGATAATGAGACTCTCTCAATTAAAGATCTCAATGGAAGCGGTTTAGCGCTGCAACGCAGCACTGATTGAATCTGTTTCTGATTGTTACTGCTGTTTGAATCACATTATTTCTGAGAATAAGTGAAACCCCGTGAAGGATTCAAATTGAAAAGGTATTGAAATCTGTTTGTGTTTGGCTCTATTGTGCTTCATCCTTAAAGGGTAGTTCAATCAAAAATGAAACTTTACCATCAACTGCTCATGTTATTTCAAACATTCTTTCTTCTGTGGAACACAAAAGAAGATGTTTTGCTTAATGTTCATGCTGCTCTTTTTTATATAATGAAAGCAGACAGCGATCAGGAGCTTGGAATGGAATAATTCAGATTTATAAATGTTTTTATCTTTTCTGCTCACAGAGGCTGCATTTATTTGATCAAAAATGCAGTAAAACTGTAATATTGTGAAATAATATAACAATTTAAAATAACTGCTTTCTATGTGAATATATTTTAAAATGTAATTTATTCCTGTGATCAAAGCAGAATTTTCAGCATCATTACTCCAGTCTTCAGTGTCACATGATCCTTCAGAAATCATTCTAATACGCTGATTTGCTGTTCAAGAAACATTTCCGATTATTATCAATGCTGACAGCGGTTGTGCTGCTTCATAAATTTGTGGAAACCTTGATATTTTTTTTCCATTAAGCAGCACAACTGTTTTCAACTGCAACTCTCATTTTCAGTTTATTATTTTTATTATTATAATGTTTCACAGAAAAAGGAAAGTTAGTTATTTGAAAATGAGAGGTCACTTTAATGAATTTGTCTGGTTGTAGTCGTGGAGTTCACAGTGTGGAAAGGAACGCGTTTGGAACGGCTCCGACTCAGAGAACTGGAGAGAAAGACGTGGATCTCTGTCTTCATCACCACCTTCATTATCATCATCATCATCATCCTTTCCTGCCTACAGTTTGTCATCAGCCCGAACATGTATGTGTGCTGCTAAACTCACCGCTCTGCTCCCTAATTGAAGAGGGTGTGACATATCTTGTTTAATTAGCAGTAACTATTAAATTAGTTTAGCTGCTCATTACAGAATTAAATTCTGCCAGCAGATTTATTTCAAGGTGAAACAATCATTTACGCTTGTAGAGATGATCGAGATCCAGGACCTACTGGGAAATTAAAATATCACACCAGATTTATTTATGAGCTTTTCCTTTCTGACCTTTGACCTGCAGCAGAGGGCTACCTGACCACCTCTGAGGGTGGGGCTACAGTGTCCAGACATTTGATTGGCAGCTCTCCCAGTTCCGCCCACACAGATGATCTTATAGAGTTACTGGCACAGCTGGGTCTGGAGAAATACATTGATATTTTCCAACAACAAGAGGTAAATGCACAACCCACACATGTCCCAGACGGCACACCCACAGACCGCCCACACTCCTCTATTGTCTGATGCATATTGCACACAAACCTGGCAAGATCTGACAGGCTCTAACCTGGAGGAATCAGGGTGCACAGGATTATTTTAGTCTACCTGGAAACTAAATCATGTCTGAAAGTTTAAGGTCAATCTATTCACTGGATTTGCCAAAGTTGGCCAGGCTATTTACATCAGATCTTTAAAACAAGATTTCCATGAGTAGAACAGTATACTCTGCTTTGTTTTTGGTTTGTGAAACAATCAGTGTTTGCTGATTGAAATCAAAAAATGATTTTCCTATTCAGTGTCTTTGTCTTGTTGTTCAATAAAATATCTAAACATTTTTAAGTCAATATACATTGACCTCAGATGCAAAATCTTGTTTTCTGATAAATTTATGAAAACAAGAACTATATCTGCTGATGCAAAATTTTCAATATCAGATTAAATACCAGCCAGTGGGATCAGACAAACTTAATTAAAAGGGAAAATCGGTTTTATTTTTCTTACACCACTGGTTGTTATTTGTTCTTGTTTTAAGTACACAGCAAATTTCCCAGTGTAAAGTTAACACTGCTCAGTGTTTATATGAGTCCCACACTCAGAGTGTTAAAGTAACACTGAAGAAGTGTTGAAGTTAATTAGGTAATTAAGTGATTATTGAGGGATGATTGTTCGATTACTGAAGACACCTGATGATAACAAGCAGAGAAACACAGAACAGAAATTACAACTGACGTCCTGTCACAACACTAGATGAAATCAACTGAAGATAAAAGAAGACATTAAATCTCAAATCTAATTAAAGCTGCAAGCAGCGATGAAAGGCCCCTCGCACCCGGGGTCACCGCCACCCGGTGGCCCTAGGAAAACAGTGAATAGTGGGTGACATGCATGTAAGCGAGTAAATACAGGAGAAATATGGCAAAGTCAATTCAAAGTGCCACACTTTGACTATAACTGATCATTGTCATTTTGTCTTCAGGCCAGGACTATTGTCAAACGTGAAGTTTGGGACAGATCGGACATTGTATGCCTGAGTTACAACAACTTCCTGTTTTGTGGCGTTACTTTAGCACTTAGCCAAGTGTTGCATGATTTAACGTGATTTAACAAAACATCAGACTTTGTCAGGCCGCCATGGACACGCCCTTCAGGGAAAACTCAAGATCTTCGCAATTTAACGTCACAAAGGCCTTTAGATTAGACTGACCAAAGATGATGTTTATCTGATAAAATCTCTAGGTGGAGTTTGTTAAAGTACAATGTGTGGAAATGGCAAAAACTACAAAAATTTTGCAGAGAGAAAATTCAAAATATCTCACTTCCTGTTGGGTTTTCAGATTTTGCACCCAGGGACTTTTTTGTAGGTATTGGGCTGTTACATGTGTGTACCGAATTTCATACCTGTATGTGAAACGTAGCACGAAGGGTGCTTAATTGAAATTTTGTAGTTGCCGCTATCGAGCCATTTTGCCACACCTAATTCTGAAACCCATATCAGATGTAAATTTTCGCCACTTCTGATGCATGTGCAAAGATTCATGAGATTTTGAGCATGTTTAGGCCCTCAAAAATGTGATTCATTTCGGAGAAGAAGAATATTTGTCTAAGCAATTACAATAGGGTCCTCACACCATCGGTGCTCAGGCCCTAATTGAACAACTCCACAAACAGCATTACCAGCTCCACTTATTATTAACCAGACTGACTTTATTTCTCTCAGACATCTACTGAAGTTGCTATTAATAATAGTTTGGTTTGAACTCCAGTGTTTGCTTTAGTTGGGCTCCTGACACTGGGCATTTATGTTTGTGGTCTTTTTAATGGTGTGTTTATCGAAACATTTAATTTGTTGGGAAAGAAGCCATAAACAAAGATGATCAGGTGATATTTTTATCATCATAAAGTAGTTTAAAAAATACATTACTGATGAAGTGGTTACTTAATATTGTTTTATTTTTCACTGTCAGTACTGGTTTGCTTGAGATCAAACATTCTGAATTTTGAATTTTTAAATGCATTGTAGAGAAAAAATGTTTAGACACACATAGACATCAAGAATCAGCATCTGAATCTCAACAATGGTGACATGTTTCATGCTGCAATGCATGCTGGGAGCCACCATATGGCTCCCATCATGCATTGCGACATGAAGTATGTCACCATTGTTGAGATTCAGATGCTGATTCTTGATGTCTCTGTGAGATGGTTGCAGTTCCAACTTTTTTAAATTGTTGTACCAATTTTACTACAGTATTCTGACTGATGATAAAAGCTTTGCTGATCTTCTTGTAGCCTTCACCTTTCTGGTGTAAAGAAATTATTTTCTTTCTCAGGTCTTGTGACATTTCTATTCCATGTGGTGCCATTGCTGACAGCATGAAATGGGAAGGGGTTTTAACACCCTTTTATAGTCAACTGTCTGCTGGACACCTGTGTAATGAATAATTAGACTCACCTGTGGTTGAATTCTTGTTAAATTAGACATTTGTAGTCTAAAATTTAGCTTTGCTCCAGAGACTTTCAGTGGGGTGTACTCATTTTTGCTTCACCCTAATTTGAGTAAAACTGAAAATTTTGTAAGTTATATTATTAACCTTACTTTCATGTCATACGTTAAACAGATGTTATATAAAACTTAGTCTTGTGTTCAACTTTGTGTTCATTGAGATATTGTTTAAAATGTTACTTTTCAAAGGGGGTGTACTCATTTACACTAAGCACTGTAACTTCTTCAATCCCGAGTCTCTCCATCAGTGTCGACTCCGGTTTGAACAATGTAAGGCTGAACACCACTATTGACAATAGTCTTTTTGGCTGCGTGAGATTCTCCAGCTTTGTTGTTGTTGAGCAACCAAAGTAGGAACTGTTAATGCTCCGCCCTCTTCTGGAAAGTGGGCAGCAGCTCATTTGCATTTAAAGGGACACACATAAAAACTGTGTGTTTTTGCTCACACTTAAATAGGGGCAAATTTGACAAGCTATAATAAATGATCTGTGGGGTATTTTGAGCTGAAACCTTACAGACACATTCTGGGGACACCAAAGACTCATATTACATCTTGTGAAAAGGGGCATAATAGGTCCCCTTTAATTAATCCAAGTATTAACCGGTAGTATAAATTCATTTAAGACTTAATATACCTTAAGTCATTTTTCTCCTCAAGTAAATGTATCTTGATTTAAGAACGTTTAGATATTTATACTGTAAAATAAATAAAAAATGCTGAGTAAGAAAATAATATTTTGAGTGTATTACTTTTGGTAAATTCAGATATGTGTAGTTATTTGAGTGTTTTTATATTTTCTACTACACCAGTCTGTATGTATGGTATCATCTATTTTCATAGTCATAAAGTCAAATGTCTAACTATGTGAGACAACACACACGCAATTACACCTAAAGACACATGTGCACAAAAACACACACATAAATGTTGTTTTCTCATCTGTCAGATCGATTATCAGACGTTCCTGACGCTCTCAGACGAGGATTTGAAGGAAGTGGGCGTGAACACGTTTGGAGCGCGGCGGAAGATGATTCTCGCCATTACGGGTCACTTTTATTAATTAAACTAATGTAGAACTCATTAAGGGAAACATTCTGTTAGCTAGTCTGACTAAGAAATCATCATGGTGGATAAATCTAAACATTTGAAGGATTTTCATGTGAAACTTCTTTACCTCATTTTTCCCTCATTAGATTTAAGTAAAAAGAGGAAATTTCCAGAACCGCCCACTGTGAAGTCTGGATACCTGGAAGGCGGAGCAAGCGGACGTCTTCCACGAATCATGGACGAAGACGTGGCTGCCAAGAGCAACCGCTGGTGACGGCATGATGTGAACGCAAAAGACTATAGCATTTCCTATAATGCACCTGGGGCCGGTTTGTGCTTTTTGTCATGTGGCCCCCTTAGGGACCAATCAAAGTATGACATGATAGATGATTTCCATATAAGACAGAGAGGACAGATGTGCTGTGACTCTCAGAGGAAACATGCGGAGAAGTGTGACCTTCAGAATGAACCGACTGCCCGTCCAACACCAATACTTAGTATGCAAGTCTGTCTCTCTGACTCTGTCTACCTCCATTTCTCTTTCTACTGCTGTTCTATGCAAAACTTTATTTCCTTTGTGTATTGTTCAAATATAAGAATGCTTTCAGACAATGTTTAAATTTGGATCTTCCATTAAATGAGATGCAAAAACACAATTTCCTTTATTCATTTCAGAGCTATGGTGCATTGCTCATGACATACACTGAAAACAATTCAGTGTAGAAACCGTTTTCATTCAGAAATTGCTAGTAAATTTCACAAACAATCACAAAGAAATGGCAAGTACCACATTGAATTAAACTTGAATTAAAGTAGAAAAACTGACTGTTTATTATGAAGTTTATTTTAGTGTATGGTTTAAGTCCACTGTCCTATCTATTAAAGACAAAAATCAATCAGTAATAAAAAAGAAAAGTGATCAAAGGATATGTATTTAATTTGGCCCTAAAGAATAAGTAATAAAGTAGTTATTGTTATTCAATTTAAATCATTGGTGGCACAAAACCTTTAGCCAATAGAGGGCGTCCTGTCACTGTCTGTGCCTCTATGAGAGCTTTAATTTTTCCTATAGGAAACAAATTATGTAATTTCATAACCTTGCACAGTTCTCTGTTAAATAAATATATTGTATGCTAAATGAATAATTAGCTGGTTTTATTCAGCAGAGAAAAATGTGAAACCGCTCTCAATATTCTGACGTTGCACCTCAGTGCACAAGTGAAAGTTTTCAATTAAAATTATCTGTTCTGCGTGTGCTCAACATTTCTCTCATTTACAATTTAATGCATCTCTCATGTGCATGTCGTTCAACTGGATTTCAGAAATACATCATGTGGGTTTTAGCCGTGTCAATATCTTGGCTGTGGCTGATGGGAATTTACTCACTCTAACATTTTCAAAGTGTAAAATGTTAACGGCACATAATCAGAAACCACATTGACCTGCATTACCCACGTTAAAATATTGCCACTTAACATTAACAGCATTAAGCCAATGGAGTGGAACGGAATAAATTAAACACACAAACTAATGCCACACACACACTCGCATATGCAGGACTGCTTGACAGAGAGAAAACTTTTGCTGCACACAGAGAATGATAGATACCTTCGGCGGTTGCTTCATGTCTCGTGTCCATGAGCGTCTCGTCACAAGTGGTTCATTCTTTTAAAGGTGACATTTCATAAATTGGCCATTGCAGTGTTAGAACTGCCAACCTTTTATTTAACTACTGAGTCACACCAGCCAATATGACTATACATAATCATTTTCAGTTTCTGTGACTTAACTGTAGTGCTCATGCACTAATAATGCACACAAAACTGATTCAACTGATGACCAACGCCAAGGTCATTAGTTTGAATACGATGCAGAGAAAATTGTTTTGTCATAATAAAACGTCTACCATAATGCATTTATGTGTAGTCTTTTCTAAAGGTGTCTGCACACAGTTGAGTTAAGGCTGCTCTGAGGCTGCTAAATAATTTGTGTACAGACTCAATGCTGCATAAATGCCAGATTATTATGACCCATCTCTATGAGGCTCTGATGTGGTTTGCTTCAGCAATAATTATTTTTATTTTCATTCATGCTTCTATATAAATAATTTTATATTATATTTCATGAGTCATTCCACAAAACAGTTGCCTTTTGTTTCACTTATCCATATACACTCTAAAAAATACTGGGTTAAAAACAACCCAAGTTGGGTTGAAAAAGGACAAACCCAGCAATTGGGTTGTTTTAAACCAGTGGTTGGGTTAAACGTTTGCCCAACCTACTGGGTAGTTTTACTGAACTCAGCTATTGTTTAAAAATTGCTGCATTGCTTGCTTAAAATGAACCCAAAGTATTTTGGAAATGAACATTTATTAATAGGTTTAATGAATAATAATTAAACAATAAACATTTATTAAATTGCTTACACTCTAAAAAATGCTGGGTTAAAAACACCCAAGTTGGGTTGAAATGGACAAACCCAGCGGTTGGGTTAAATGTTTGCCCAACCTGCTGGGTAGTTTATTTAAACCAACTATTATTTAAAAATTGCTATATGGCTAGCTTAAAATGAACCCAAAATAGTTGGGAAATTAAAAACCAGATGCAATTAGAGACAACAATAATAGACAAAAGGTGAATATTAATAAGCTTTAATTTTATAATATAAATTTAATAGTTTATTAATATAATTTATTTAAGCAATTTAATAAGTTTATTGTTTAATATTATTCATTGAACATTAATAAATGTTAATTTCCAACATACTTTGGGTTAATTTTAATTAAGCAATACAGTCATTTTTAAACAATAGTTGAGTTAAATAAAACTACCCAGCAGGTTGGGCAAACATTTACCCAACCGCTGGGTTAAAACAACCCAATTGCTGGGTTTGTCCATTTCAACCCAACTTGGGTTGTTTTAACCCAGCATTTTTTAGAGTGTATTAATAAATGTTCACCTTTGATTATTATTGTGCCTAGGAATTGATTTTAATTTCCAACCTATTTGGGTTCATTTTAAGCAAGCCATATAGTATTTTTTAAACAATAGTTGAGTTAAATAAAACTGCCCAGCACGTTGAGCAAACATTTAACCCATCCGCTGGGTTTGTCCATTTTTAACCCAACATAGGTTTATTTTAACCCAGCATTTTTTAGAGCGTATGTTTAAACAATGAAAAGCAACTTTTATTATGCACAGAACATTATATTTTCATAATGAATCAATAACCTTATCTTATTGTATATATTTTCTGCCATTTTGGCCTGTCCCGTCGTGCTTCCAACTTCTTGTTGCTGCGCCTGCATATATATGTACATTTAGATTGAAAAAGGAAACAAAAGCAAGTATTTTGCATTTTCTTTATATATCTTTAGATTTTAGCATACATAAAAATGCTTAGTGTTTTTGTTCCCAAGTTATAAGTGGCTATATACCATATAGAATGAAAATAAATCAATATAAAACTGCCATAATAACATCATCCTTGCAGGCTATGAACTCTTCAAGGACAATTTAGTGTATGGACCTTTTATCACTTTGTTATATTATGTTGGGTTTGTAAGAGTGGAATGATTAACATCTTAAAGCACTTTATTTGATCGTTTTGAAAATAATTTTAAAGCCACTTATTTCCTGGAATGAGCCTTATAACATTATTTCAGCAATAGTAACTTCTGTAGCTATAAATGCATTTATGCCGCCTCTGCACATGCATTAAACAGTATGTGGACGCGCCTTCTCGTGGTTATACACATCGAGAGCGGCTACTGGTTTAAGGTGTTTTGTGTGTGGTGCTGAATGAACAGCTCCCACACACACACTCATTGGTCCAGCTGTTCAAACCCTGAACTGAACCACTGCACTAGATTACGGAGAACACCTACAAATATCAATCTCACTACTTTCCCCGCGTTATGTTTACTAATGAGGTTAATCTATTGACTTATTTATTCTATTTAATTAAACATGAGTCAATATTCCCATCAGTCTCCCTACAGCTGAAATTACTGCAGTGGACAGCAGGCAGTTTAGAGCCATTACAGGCTGATTTCAAATGAAAACGGAGGCTGGTTTTAATTTGTTAGGAGTGATCAGGGAGTGAGCGCATGTCGGTGTATTGATTCCCTCTGCACAGCACAGGATGTTTTACAGCTTAAAGTCAACACCTGCGTATTACCTCCAGCACACCTCAACGAGCGCGTTTATTCCCGAGTGAATGCACCACTCCCTTTGTTCTGCATCCATCTCTGAGAGACAGACTGAAAAGTAGCCTAATTATGTGTGTGTGTGTGTGTGTGTGTACACGACGCGACGCGACAAAACTATAAGCTTTCCGTTATAATACAAAGCGAAGAAAGCTTTGAGAATTATAACAGCTGCGTTAAGAGTTTGCGTCACGCTTTATCACATCGGCAGAATTTAATATTTGTAGCGTCGCGTCGAGTCGCTCAGTGTGGAAAGAGAGAGAGAGAGAGAGAGAGAGAGAGAGAGACGGTGGAAAGTGGGCGGGGTCACGGTAGAGAGGGGGCGGAGACGCTCACCGTTCCATTACTCGGGTCCGTTTCTCCCGGTCGTGTTCAGTGCAGCAGCTGCGAGGATCTGAGGAAACTCACTCACTCTCCAGTGTCTCGGATACTTTACGGTCCCACGGACGCGCCGCCCGCCCGGTCTCCAATCACCCGTTCAGTTTGGCCCCGGGAATCGAGAACAGTCCCTCTTGAGGTGAGTGAAACGAATCATAAATAATGTCGGTATAATATGAAGCCAATTAAACCAGAAGGCTGTGGAGCTCGCGCTCAAGGAGACGAACCCGGGAAGCGCGAGACGTTTTGCCCAAAAGCTGAAAGCTCGTCCGTTAAAATTTTTGTTTGTCAGTCGCCTCAGGATTTTCTCCTCGGGGACGATTAATCATATCAGATGGACATATTCAGCGGATTTATAATCCAGAAATAATCCGCACCCTGCCTGTGAGGCTCTGGAGTTGTTTATTGGATAAGAATTAGTGAGCTTTTTGATGTTTTATTATTTGAGCTTGTTTAAATGAAAGTCCTCTCAAACTCAAAAAAGCTTGACGTCTTTACCTTAAGTGTCCCGTGCTTAATTTCACCTGCTCTCTCTCTCTCAGATGATGTTGTGTCTCGGTCTGTTCGTGTCTCTGGTGGTTTTGACGGTGTCCGTTACCGGCAGCAGTGACGGAAACCCGCTGGACAACGATAAGTGGATGAGCACCGTGTCCCAGTACGACAAGAGCAAATACTGGAACAAATTCCGCGACGTGAGTTTTCCCACTATATTTCCTTCTGCTGCTGGGACACTTGCGTGTGTGTGTGTGTGTGTGTGAGGGACGTTATGTTTTCTATATAGGGACCAAAAGTCCCTCAAAGGTCTGTAGTCATTTTAATTAGCTTAATTTAGAACAAAAGTCAAAGGAAGGTCTCTGTGTTTTGTTGACCTGCTTGGGAATTCTGTAAAAATTCCCTGAAAAATAGCAAAATCTGACTGAATCTTCTTTTGTTGTCTTTTCCAGGAGGTAAAAGCTTCATAAATTGGCAAAATTGTGTATTAATTAAAATCTAAAATGCCAAAAGGTTTATTTTAGGGTTAGGGGTTATCTAGTGTTTATAATATACCTCATATTTTCAAAACAATGGATATGTGTGAGCTTATGTGTGTGTGTGGCTGTATTTACTAGTATTCATCCAGTATTTGTATACTATCCCTACTAAATGTAGTATGCAAGATTAGCACTAGTACATCCAGATGACATTGAAAGCATAAAATGATAAAGTGATAGCATAAAAAAACTGGTAGATAACATGTTTGTGCTCTTTGCACCGAATATTATTATGTAAAAGTACTTATACAGAAGACCAATATGCATACACACTTAACTATATAATATGCAACCAGCAGTAGGTCAAATGATGCCTGAATACATAATAGCACAGGAACTGTCTGATTAGAAAAGTTGAAGAATATGAGAACTGTTAGGGCTTTTCAAGTGTAAAGTAAATGCAATTGGTAAGAAAGTTGTTAGTTGTTGTTAAAATGCCTACTTGATTTTTTTTACCAAGGCCATAATGACCTTAAAAAGAGAGGAATCAGATCAGATATCAGGTTTTCAATGGTTGACTCTTCAACTAGACCCTAAATCCTAAATATGTGGTTACAGTCTTGTTGTAGTATGTCTCTCAGTACTGCCCTACTGGGATACTGATGTTCAGTTTTAGCATGCAGTCAAAGTATGCCAATTTGGATGCAGCCCGTGCATGTGTTGTGTAATCCGCACTGGAGAGATTGAGATCTCGAAACGAAGCACCTGTCCATAAGTGCGTTCAGAGAGTCTCAGCTGTGGGATCTATATGAGAGTGAGATCGGGGGGTTCGAGGCTCTTTATATGGATGAAGTGATTGCAGGAGGTGAAATGAAGAGTCTCTTCATGCCTCTCAGGCCCTCTCTCTTTCACTATGCATCTCTCTCTCTCCTCTCATTCTTTATCTCTGCCTCTCTCTTTCTCTGTGTCAGTAATTTTTCTGTGTTAATGAGAGGTGATATTATGAATGCTGATGCAGTCAGAGAAGCTTTGAAAGGGAAGGTGACAAGGACATTAGCACATAAACGAACACACACACACATTTCCATGCTCATATGGTTCTAACTGAACAACCGCCAACACTGGAAAAATCATTAGGGGTGGGTGGAATGACCGACAACTTACATCTTGGTATGAGCATGTGTAGATCACAGTGTAGTCATTTTTCTGAAAAGTCAATGTGCAAATGGTTGATATATTAAATAACCATCTGGTAATGGTATTTTTAGATAAGCCAGTGAATGAAATGCTGTACAAAGGAAAGGCACTTCATCTCTTCTTCTCTTTGTATTTGGAGGACACACAGCAAAAGATCAGACTATTCATATGAAATGCAGTCTGGTATCAATGCAAAACCAGATTCACAATACATAAGAGCAAAACTAGTATAAACTCTGATTAAATTCTCATTAGATAAAACGAAAATTAAAAAATGAAAGTTAGTTGATTAAATATGAGGATACAAATTAAGTACAAAACCTTCAGACTTTTTGAACTTTTTATTAAAACTTTCAGTTTCAAGTTTTTTTTGACAAGCTTTCTTTTTCTAATTCAAAATTACACTAAGTGCAATTCTATGATTTTTCTTTGCATTTTAAAGCTGCAGTCCGTAAGCCTCTTTGTCGCCATCTCTGTTTGAAACCTGCAATTGCAGTTATTTGTGGAATTATCATGCTTACGTGGGTTGTGCATCGGCACGGTTTCTCATCGCGGATGAATCTGATGTTTGCTGTTAGTCACCACATCGGTGTGGATACTGTACTTCGGAATCACAGATTCTACGTCTTGGAAGTATGACCAAAATAACAATTTTCACCAGAAAATATCATCTGAAAAAGTAAGTAACATGTCTGCCACTTTTGTTCTGACCAACTGAGAAAAAAAGCATTACAATAAATCGTGCTGTCAATGGTGATTAAATCTAACAATCACTTAGCTCGGATCAGGTCAAACTGTGCAAATTATTATTATTGTTATACTTTGTTCTCAAATTGTTAATGTTAACAACATCAGCATTACGTGACTATGTATACAGTGGGTATGGAAAGTATTCAGACCCCCTTAAATTTTTCACTCTGTTATATTGCAGCCATTTGCTAAAATCATTTAAGTTCATTTTTTCCTCATTAATGTACACACAGCACCCCATATTGACAGAAAAACACAGAATTGTTGACATTTTTGCAGATTTATTAAAAAAGAAAAACTGAAATATCACATGGTCCTAAGTATTCAGACCCTTTGCTCAGTATTTAGTAGAAGCACCCTTTTGATCTAATACAGCCATGAGTCTTTTTGGGAAAGATGCAACAAGTTTTTCACACCTGGATTTGGGGATCCTCTGCCATTCCTCCTTGCAAATCCTCTCCAGTTCTGTCAGGTTGGATGGTAAACGTTGGTGGACAGCCATTTTTAGGTCTCTCCAGAGATGCTCAATTGGGTTTAAGTCAGGGCTCTGGCTGGGCCATTCAAGAACAGTCACAGAGTTGTTGTGAAGCCACTCCTTCGTTATTTTAGCTGTGTGCTTAGGGTCATTGTCTTGTTGGAAGGTAAACCTTCGGCCCAGTCTGAGGTCCTGAGCACTCTGGAGAAGGTTTTCGTCCAGGATATCCCTGTACTTGGCCGTATTCATCTTTCCCTCGATTGCAACCAGTCGTCCTGTCCCTGCAGCTGAAAAACACCCCCACAGCATGATGCTGCCACCACCATGCTTCACTGTTGGGACTGTATTGGACAGGTGATGAGAAGTGCCTGGTTTTCTCCACACATACCGCTTAGAATTAAGGCCAAAAAGTTCTATCCTGGTCTCATCAGACCAGAGAATCTTCAGGTGTTTTTTGATCTTTGGGTTCTTCTTTACCTCTCTCACCAAGGCTCTTCTCCCCCGATAGCTCAGTTTGGCCGGACGGCCAGCTCTAGGAAGGGTTCTGGTCATCCCAAACATCTTCCATTTAAGGATTATGGAGGCCACTGTGCTCTTAGGAACAGTGCAGCAGAAATGTTTTTGTAACCTTGGCCAGATCTGTGCCTTGCCACAATTCTGTCTCTGAGCTCTTCAGGCAGTTCCTTTGACCTCATGATTCTCATTTGCTCTGACATGCACTGTGAGCTGTAAGGTCTTATATAGACAGGTGTGTGGCTTTCCTAATCAAGTCCAGTCAGTATAATCAAACACAGCTGGACTCAAATGAAGGTGTAGAACCATCTCAAGGATGAACAGAAGAAATGGACAGAGAGACCTGAGTTAAATATATGAGTGTCACAGCAAAGGGTCTGAATACTTAGGACCATGTGATATTTCAGTTTTTCTTTTTTAATAAATCTGCAAAAATGTCAACAATTCTGTGTTTTTCTGTCAATATGGGGTGCTGTGTGTACATTAATGAGGAAAAAAAATGAACTTAAATGATTTTAGCAAATGGCTGCAATATAACAAAGAGTGAAAAATTTAAGGGGGTCTGAATACTTTCCATACCCACTGTATTTAGTGTGGGTTAGCATTACCTGTAGATTTCAATTTCTGTAGCCACTCCGCAGTCTGAAGTCTTTTGCTTTTGACTATGGGTGAATCTCCAGCTGTCACTGATGATTGTAATTTTGGACCTTTCTGGATTACAATTTGGCATCAAAATGATAAGCTTAATTATTGCAGCTGCTGTGAGAAGAGGCTATAAATGATCCATCACCTGCAGCATCCTCCACATGTCATATAGCCTACTAGCTGGGACTCCTTTATGTAAACGTGATGTAATGACGCAAAGATGAATGGCTGCATGCTCGAATTTCCCGCGTAAACTCACCAATACCACCCGAATTAGAAAACATTATTACAAGCTTACCGTTGTGAATCGGGCTAAGGTAAGGAGATAGTTTAGAAGATAGATAGAACACTGGCTGGTTATGTTCTTGCTCAAAAATAGATTTTTGGATAATTTTTAACCAAAAAAGTTACAGATTGCAGCTTTAAATTTGAATTGCAATTCTCCATTCTGTTTGCTACCTCAACTCAAACTTAATTCAAATACAGGAACTGATTTGGAATTTACAAAGCATTGTGGATTCAATTGTGAGTGCACAACCCTAACCCATATGTTGAATTTTGTATTCTCTCTTGTATAAATATCGTAAAGCAGTCCTTCTCAAATATGTTTGCAGTTTAAATGGGATAACAAAATGTCTGACACACACTTTACCGTTGTGCACTAGATACGTCATAGCGCTTAGTCCTATTTTGCTCTATAATGGTGTACGTGTGAGTGTGTGTGGTCTGAATTTGTGTAATAACTCCACAAGCTCCATCAGTCTGTCAGGGTGAGAGATGACAGGTAGTGTTGAGCCCACGGTTTAAAAGCTTTAAACTGAAGGTTTCCTGAAGATCTAGCACAGACAGGCATTTTTATACACACACAGACACACATTTTTGAAAGGCTTTCTGTTCCAGTAACGGTCTGAAGCCTGAAATTAGTGGTCGTTTTTAAAGGTCGTTGTGAAATATGTGCAGACCTGTCTAATGCAATTCTCTGGCTGCAGCAGGTTTTATTCTGCATTGTTTTTCCTTCCGCTTGGTTCTTTTCTTATGAAGAACCATTTTTGGCTGCATTGGGTTCTTAAGTTGGTATATGGTCAGGGCTCGACAATAAGGACTGCCCGATGGCCCGGGGCCAGTGTGAACAACGCTCGGGACAGTAGACGGAACGGTCACTTGCCCGATTGGGCCAGTGCTGTAGGGTGTGCGTTATATATCGTCTATGATATTGTAATTGTTGATTTAACGATCTGATATTATCGAATATGTCCCTCACTCTACAAAAACCAAACAAAAACACACCCAGTGCACGCATACACTACGTGACGTAGTCTAGTATGTTAGACTAGTGCGCGCTTTCACTGCGTGATTTAGTCTATTAAAATGCCTTTAGAAAAAAATGCCCCTGTATATATTTCATATTTATATAATTTAATATAGTTAACCAATATTACACAAAGAGCGCCGTTTTTCTCCAAATATTTTTGGATTTTATTTATACAGCGTACAGTTTAATGAACTGATTTTATTTTATTTATACAGCGTACAGTTTAATGAACAAGAACATAATAGCAAGTGACTTACATTTTAGACACCAAATCGTCTGTTTCGCTGTATTTCGCCAACGAAAACAGTTCTAAAGTCCACAGAATTGTTTTGCGTCTCTCTGAGCAACACTTCCTGAATGAATCAGCCGCTTGAATGAATCGGTTGAATCTCAATGACTCGCTCATTAACAGTGATTCGCTGCCACCTACTGGCGGGTTTAATTTCACATTTAAAGTGTCTTCATTTTTTTTAATAATTTCAAATAACAGTATTTAACATTTTATATTTTCAATATTAAAAACATTTTTATTAATGGTGGGCCGTTATCGTGCTGCGTTAACGTGAGACTCTTATCGGCGATAAAAAAAATATCGCCGTTAATCTATTCTCAAAGTTGGGTTGGGAGCTGGGTCTATACTACGCAAACTATGATGACTTTCACCTTGATATTTTGGCGCGGATGTATACCTAGCCGAATTGACCCTTCGCAAAGACCCGCCCCCCTTAGTTACTGTTGCTTTGTCCGACAAGCCGTGGCGCTGTCACGCCACACACAGTGATAAATGCATCACGGAGCAAAGAGGACACTGACAACACGTCGACAGACAAGACAGAGCAGGTTACTTATATTAAACAAGTCCCAGCTTTAAAACTGTGTTTTTAAGAAATTCAAAACAATAAAAACCGTTTTGTTGCTCTTTAATGTGTCGTGACCATGGTCGTGACAGATTGCTGTAGCGCCTCAGCTCAAGAGGCTCGTAAACCGATCATCTCTTACTACGAGTCCATTTATAGCATCAAATAAACATGAATGAACATGAGAATCAATGTTGTTTCAAACGCGGAAAGATGTCAATATACACAATTTTTCAAGTTTAACTTCACCGAGGTTAATGTTCTAACTCCTGACTGCATTGTCAGACAAAATGGCGGATTACTTTTAGTCATTATTTGGGTAGCACACATATTCTGAATGTCTTCGGCAGAATTCAAATGAGCCATTTTAATCTAGATTAATCTAGATTAATTCCAAGATTACAGTGAGATTAATCTAGATTAAAAAAATTAATCTATGCCCACCACTAATTTTTATGCATCTATAACTGCTCTTGACTGATTAACTTTAAAAAAGTTTAATCTATTCTATAGTTATATAGTTATACATTAGATTACAATTTCTGTAACATTACCTGAAAATCTCCTGTTTAAACCTACATGAAAAAATTTGTTACTATTTTATTACTTACTTTTTTATTTGTCTATCAATATTTAAAATATAAGTAAATCTAGTAGCTTTTGGTGTCATAACCCTATTTATTGAGGTTAAACGTAACAAAGACAACGAAAACAATAACTATGCTTATTTTATAGGCCCATTTTGCTTTTATTAATTTTTTGTTGTGGGGCCAGTGAAAATTTTGGCGGGGCAAGTCAAAATTTGAACCACTGCCCCGACCGGGGGCCAGTAGAAAAAATCCTTAGCGTTGAGCCCTGATGGTTCTAATGGGATACAGGGATGATGTTTTTTTTGTAGGCCAAAACCCAGAGACGAGTTAGCCTATTATTTTAAGTCAAGTCACCTTTATTTTTATAGCGCTTTATACATTACAAATTGTTTCAAAGCAGCTTCACAGTAGGATTGCTGCGGTAGTCGGTGTTACTGGTGTTGCACGGTGTTCTGTCGGCACCGATTATTGTTGTTTGTTTTGCTTTTTTATAAAAATAAAAACTATTTACTTCAGTTGGACAATGGACGCTACAATTATAAACTGAAAGCGTCTGCTCTGCTCCATACAGCATGAGCTGCAGAATTGCAGCAGAAGTCACTTATCACGTGATGAGAGTAAGGAGAGATGACTGACAAGATGATGGCGGAGGATCCTGAGCATCATTGACATATCTTAACTTGTACCTGTACACAGTACGCATGAATTCGAAAGCAAAACTAAAAAGCAGGCTTGCATTCAAAAGCGATTTTGCATACTGATAGCGGTTCCCAGATGCCCCCAAATTATGTAAAAATATCTTTATATTACCTACTTTGCAGTAATAAACAGGAAAGTACAGATTTAATGATGCAAACTTCAGCAAATATGAGACAAATTCAAATTTGTGGTAAAGCAGCTGTAGCTAGATAATAGTGTCATTATTCAGCTTTAGCTCTTCTGGTTCTATCATCCTGAAGTCAGTGGGGTTTTTTTTCAATGTTTTTTTGTTGTTGTTAAATGCCTAAGATAAGGTCTGTGGTCAACACAAGCTCAAGATATTTTCACGTTTTTTTCTACAACATAACATATGTAAATAATACCTTACTTGTGATTTTTTTAGAGCTTTTACTTGTCATGACAAAGTCAGTTAACAATTAGCTGTGGTGTTGTTCGTTTATCACCTCTGGCGATTGTATGTATGCTTCAAATTCTTAAAAGTTGTGTTAAATTGTGAAGATTATAATGATAAACAAAATATGTAAGAATCATAAACTTTTGTTGGTCATGGAGCTCTTTTTCTGCAATAATCCAAAAGCCAATGGAGATATTCTATTGGGTTATTGTGGAGGGAACCAGAGTGTTGCTAACTTATGGGTCAGCCTACAAAAATACATCACCACTGCAGAGCTCTTTTTGATTTTTAGTCAGTGTCTGTATCTTTTAGTTCATTTATATGCTAGTGTACTCATAAATTGACAAGATTACACTTGCAGCAGATTTACACATTAAAAATTCAGTCTTTCTCCTAGGAAAACTAAACCAAAAATTGATGATTCATCTTGCAATATGTTCTGCCCAAACTTCCTGTTTTAACAGGAAACACATCAACACAGAAAAGAAAAATGACCTTGTCATGTAATTTCTTTAAAAGTGAAGGACTGACTATCCTTCCTAAGGGCTGATGGGAATGAATTGGATGCAGTTGGACAGTAGAGGTGAGGTTACAGCTGTCAGAAGATGTGGAAAGACTGGATGTGAACTTAAGGTCTTATTTAAAAAAAAAAAAAAAAAATCTTATTAATGAAATGCTGCAAGTTTTGCTTTTGCTTTGTGCTGTGCAGTGTAGTGTTGTTTAAAATATGGAAGCACTATTTTACCGTAGATGTTAATATATGTATTTATAATATATAATATATTCATAATAATAATATATTCATAAAGTCATCAGTTTTGAATGCTGAAATCAATCGTTAGTCAGAGCTAAAAACAGCAGCATTGAGACAGCAGAGATCTGACCATCATTTGATCATTGGAAAAGTACAAATTCAGAAGGCGTTATACTGACTGTACAGTTCAATTTGATTCGATTCTGTGTCCTTTTAAGTCATTTATGAGAAAACTCAAAGGGCACAATCATAAGAGAGACCTTGTGTGTGTGTGTGGTATGGATCCACTGGGACCGATGTGACTGCCATGTAAATGAGCCTCATTACTGAGAAACTGCTCACTGTCTAAACGAGAGGAGCACTGAGGACAGCAGAGGAGAGTCTGGAAACTTTGGTTTTGTTTAGGGATGGACCAAAATGAAAATTCTGGACCGAAACTGAATATTCAGTATGCACTTGGCCGAAAACCGAAACCGAAAATAAATAATAAATTAACAATCAATCAATCAATCAATCAATCAATCCTATTTAATAATTAACACTCAATAGCTAAAACTGAGTACAAACTAGGGATGCTCCGGTCAGGATTTTTGCAGCCGATATCGACTACCATTTTTGAGGAAAATAGATTTTGATCATGTTTGGAGGTTTTTATGTTACAAGACTGCTGAGAAAACCAGTAAAATCAAGTAAATCAAGACCTGTCAATCTGAGTGATCAATGCAATTCAAACACGCTTCAGCTATAAAACAGTGTCCGATTGTTTGAATTTCATGATAAAATCGACAGGTTTTTAAAGTTGACACTTTGCTTCATATCAAAAGTAACAAAGCACAAAGCTTTCTGATGATTATTGTATATGGCAGGCCCACTACAAATGTTTAGGGAAACTATTTAATTACCAATTAAAATCTATAAATTAATATTGTCAATCCAGAGCTAGACTGTTGTAGTTTATTCAAGTTGTGTGCACGAAACACAGTCAAAACTAGGGTTGGGCTGATAGACGATGCCATCGTCCATTGCCGATGCTGACAGACATCATGATGCTGAGCCGGCACATAGGCAGGACATTCACAGACAGCGCGTTCTCTTTTGTCTTGTCGTGCTTTGGTTTAATGGTTTAAAAGCATTTGCATGAATAAGAGCTTGATCACATAACGCAGAAAACCGGATACTGCGTTAATTGTGTTAAATATATTTAACGCATTAAACTGAAAAAATTTGCCTCTGTACCGTGGTGGGTAAGTGATGAAACCGGTGCCCTTCCAGCTCCGTGCGCGTCCACTGGCGTGGAGCAAAGTGAGCGTTTTTAATTTGTTCCAATGAGTTAAATCCTCCCACCCTGATGTCATCGTCCATCGTGATGTTTCACTGTAGACATCGTCTGATGCCAATTTGGTAGACATCGCCCAACCCTAGTCAAAACGTGCAGAGAAGTGCTAATTAAACAAATCATTTTGGCCAGAAACCGAAAATAGCTTCTCCTGAAAATTTCCGGTAGTCGAAATTTCACTGCGTCCCTAGTTTTGTTGATGTTTTATTGTTACCCAGAGGAAAAGGCGGCTTGTGATTAACTGTAATCATTGGGATTCTGTGTCTTAAAAGTTTCCGTCTTTCTCTTTTTGGTTCCTTTTTACTTTTGTGTTACTCGTCTTCAAAGGAAATAGTGTGTAATAGTGTGTGTGAAAATAGTGTGTGCGTGAAGTTGTGTGAACCTCTATCAGACCTGAATTTCCAGTGACTTGAGATGAAAAATAGCCCAACTGATTACATTATTATTTTACCTGTGCACTAGGGATGCCAGAATTCCCAGTACTTGGATGCCAAAACGAACTAACTAACTAATAGGGCTGGGAATCTTTAGGCACCTCACGATCCGATCCGATTCCGATTCTGGGAGTCATCCGATTCCAAAATGATTCTTGATCCACATTTTTTCTTAATTATTTAATTAATTTCGTAACCTTATTTTTTTATTTATTTAATACATAGTCTTTGTAATTATATGTACTTTTTAAGTAATTACTAGTTTAAAAAAATAATTAATAAAATTGTATGTTAAATATAGGCTATATACAGCTTCAAAACATAAAAGCAAGTAGTCTAATAAATAATAACAAAGAGGAACGGTTTACGGTTGTTTGATTATTACTGATGTCATCATAGACAGCGGAAGAATAAGCTGCATTCACAATAATGCACAGATGTCTTTTGAAATATAAGATGTTTTTTGTACTGTCTGTTTAATCCTCTAAGACATCTAACTGACTGTTTACATTATTTTTGCATCATAAAAGCATTTTGAGATGCAAGTCTACATTTAAACACTTAAACGGAGTTGCACACAGCCACTTGCGCCAGCGCCCTTCACAAAGTGCACGTGCAAATTGAAAGCAGCCTTCTGTCAGTGAGTTTCATATTTATAAAATATAAGCCCACAGCACTCCAAACAACATAAATGATGCCTTCGTAGAGCATTTTTAAGGAAAATAGGCCTACCGGCAGGCGAGAGTGCAAGCTGCAAGCGCGTTTCTCTCACAGCGCATATCCTGTGCAATGATGAACTTCGCGAATGTCTGTGCAATGGCGCATGTAATTCGCTCTACGTTTTCTGAACTGTATGAAAGATTATTTTATAGAAAGTTCGAGTGGTGTGTGTATGAGAGGAAATGGAAACAAGCAACAACAAGCACAAACAAGTTTCTGACAGTGCGTGCCCACTGGCACAGAGCGTATTCAGTTCATTCCTATGGAAGTTGAGCATCTTCAGGCTCGCGAGAGTGACGCTCAACATCCATATGAATGAATTGAAAATGTTCGCTCTGCTCCGCACCGGTGGGCACGCACCGTAAGCACATGCAGCGTCATCTCGCAACTGCGGTTAAAAATAAGCTCTAAAAAATAAGCTAAAAAATTGATTCTCTGAATTGATCCAGAATCGTTGAAGAGCGAATCGTGATGCATCGATTTTTTTCTCACACCCCTACTAAATAACTAACTAACTAACTATTTATATATCTATCTGTCTGTTTGTCTGGTTCTATCGATCATTCCATTTATTACAGTTATACGAATTTTAATAATAATAATAATAATAATTCTGCTCCCTTATGGAACAGGAGAAAAAATGATTATTGATCCAATTTAATCCAGTTTGGCAAACCAGCAGTGGGTTATTATAACCCAGCGGACTGGATAGTTTGTGAGGAAGTGTCAGTGAAACTTAACCCAGCAGAAAACTGCCCTACACTGTGAAAATTTAACCCAACAAAATAACCCAACAGGCAACAGGCCTCCTGAATCTAGCAGTTTGGGTAAAAAAATAATCCAGCAAAGTTTAGTGTATATTCAAATTCAAAGTGCATTCTGTATTCTGTTTGCTGCCTCAATTCAAATTCAGCAACTGAATGGAAGTTAAAAGGCATTCTCTGTTCAATCCAAGCGAGTAGTAATCATTTCATATGCATGAAATTTGTAAATAAATAAATTCATTTTAATTTGGATAGAAGTGCAAAATAGAGTGGCTGGATTTGAGTAGATTTACATTGTGATGAAAATAGCACCTCAGAGCAAATGCGTCATGCACTTTAAATGTATTCAGATTCACTGTTTATAATGAGGGGTTTGAGTTTATTCGGGGTTTTAAGTTATACAGAATTTGGCAAGGACATTATCCTGCTCTTTGCTTTCTGATTAGACCTGGCTCCTGGTTGAAGACCAGCAAGTTTAAGGGGACCGACGTGGAGCCCTTTCCTAACATCTTTTCCTTTGTCCTATGTCTGACTTCCCTTCCCCCTTCTCTCTCGTTCTCTCATTCACTCTCTTTGACACATCCTGACCCTGTGCTCCATCAGCCGTGAAATCAGCCCCGCAACACACACACCTGCCTAAATCAGCTGCCATATCGCTGACTGTTTTCTGCCATCATTAGAAGGGTCATGCATCCGGATCCAGATGATATTTTTCAAGTGTTTGTTTTTGCATCTAGCTGTGCTATTTTAAATTTGGTCTGTTCTACCTTTGGTGAGCCTGTGTACTGCGGCTGTTTCTATTGATTTGTTAATTCATTAGACTGGGCAGAAAAGCCGAACAGAATTGCTGAGGGAACATGACTGTAAGAGAGGCAGGTGTGTAAACCCATGGGATTGATCAGTGTGTGTGTGTGTGTGTGTGTGTGTGTGTGCTGACAGACGGTATTACACTGAGTGCTCACAGCTGGGACTATGATGACTGTGCTGAGGATGTTCTGTGAACTTGTGCATGATGAGAATAGAGGGATGAAGTGAAGGAGTAGGAGAGCTGCAAGGACAGATTTCAATTCTGAAGTCTTAGAGAGAAAGACAATAAGAGAATTTGGAACAATAGACATTTTCATCTGTCTCGATATATATGAGGCTGTGTCTCAAAACCTAGTGAGCTGCAACCAAGGGCACTTTTGGCATCATAGATGTTGCCTAAGATGCTAAAATATTAAAGGGTTAGTTCACCCAAAAATGAAAATTATGTCATTAATGACTCACCCTCATGTCGTTCCAAACCCTTCTGCACTGGACAGCGATGCGATTAGGACATCCGTGACATGCACACCTACGCAACATTTTAAAAAATATAGCAATACCAAAATACAAACAATGTAGAATAGCTTGAATACAGCGTGTGTCTCCCTCAGACTGTAAACGAAGCTCGGTGCACTAGATAACAGCGTCAGCGTCACTGTCCAGAAGGGGGCGGTAATGCACCAATAAGCTGGATGCCAACCGCCGTAAAACAGGAAAGAAGAAGAAGAAGCAGCGTCACTGTGGAGTGAAAGCGGATATACAACAGACCCGGAAGAGAATACAATGCTGAATAAAGTCGTAGTTTTTGTTATTTTTGGACCAAAATGTATTTTCGATGCTTCAAAAACTTCTAACTGACCCACTGATGTCACATGGACTACTTTGATGATGTTTTTATTACCTTTCTGGACATGGACAGTATACCGTACATACATTTTCAATGGAGGGACAGAAAGCTCTCGGACTAAATCTAAAATATCTTAAACTGTGTTCCGAAGATGAACAGAGGTCTTACGGGTTTGGAACGACATGAGGGTGAGTCATTAATGACATAATTTTCATTTTTGGGTGAACTAACCCTTTAAGGCTAGTAGCAAAGTAGATATTGAGATAGAATCTGCCATTTGTCTGTCTGTCTGTCTATTAGAATCAGAATTAGATTCAGTAACTTTACTGATATGGTAAAAAGCTTTACATTTCTAAAGAATTAGTCACATAGATGCATGTTCACACACAAGCTGTTTACACACAATATTTTCAGCATCATTACTCGTGTCACATGATCTTTCAGAAATCATTTTAATGCTGATTTGCTGCTCAAGAAGCATTTCTTACTATCACGGTTGAAAAAAGTTGTGCTGCTTTATATTTTTGTGGTGACCATTTTTTCAGCATTCTTTGATGAATAGAAAGTTCAAAAGAACAGCATTTATTTGAAATAGGAACCTTTTGTAACATTATAAATGTCTTTATTGTCTCTTTTGATCAATTTAATTCACACTTGCTGAATAAAAAAAATCGAAACCAAGCTTTTGAATGGTAGTGTATATATACAATAGAAATGAAAATCCTTTTGTGTTTCTCTCTGTGGTCCATCATGGCAGACAGTGATCTGTGTTAATGTGTGAGAGAATGTTTGGCCGTATTGACAGGGATGCAGACACACTGCCGATCAATCAGGCGCTTGAAAAGTGAGCAAAGTCCTACTGAGAGACCTGTATCACATGATGTGGGAGTGTGTGGGAGTTTGGAGGTTAGTCTCTTCCCAGGATGCAATGCACTTTAATAGTATGTTAACTGTGAGTTCAAGTTTGAAATATTAAAGGTGTTTGTCTTTGTGTGTTGCCCCTCTTAGTACACAGCCATTCAAAAACAACTTCAGAAATGAACCCATAGTCCAAATGTCAGCTAATCTGAAAAAGATTTGTGTATTTGATATGATGATATTTCAGCAGAAAGCAGGACCTGCCTTCATGTGTGTGTTTGAACCTTCGGCTTTCACCCCGTCAGTGGCTTTAGCAAGTGAAATGAAGTATTTTCTTCCATCTCAGACAGACAGACAGTCACAATGAGACAGATTCATATGCTCTTTGCATATTAAAGTAAACAGTACAAATTTTCCCGTCTGTATTATTAAAGGAGGTGTGTGTTTTACTGGATGGTGATGCTCTATCTCAAGGTTTTTCCAGCTCACTGAATGAAGGATTTCTCTCTCTCTCTTTATATGTGGGTGACAGTCTTGTCAGCATCTCACTGATGGAAAGGAGAGGCAGAAGTTGTTTTCCTTCAGTCTGGTTTATTGTTGGTTTGTCTTCGGCTGTTTTTCTGTCTCTTTTTTAACCTCCACCACCGTCTTCCTCTTTCTATCTCTCTGTATTCATCTCTCTCATATTCCTCATATTCCTTGAAGCAAAGCATGTTGCTTTGTGTGTGTGTGTGTGTGTGTGTGTGTGTGTGTACGTGCAATGCCGCACATGTACTAGGGCTTCAGTTTCCCCCCTCCCCCAAATTGTTCAACCCTAGCATCTCTATAAAATATAACAGCCTGAAAGCTGTGCATTTTTTTATATAGTTGTTTTATAGTGAGCTATGGTCATGTCAACAGTTTAACTAACATTAACTAACCCGCTCAGGAAGATTCTCTTCGCCATGTTAGCATTTGACCTGAATGAGGTTATGCACCCGTTGAGAATGCAACACATTCCTGCGCTGCATTATGCATTGCATGACAACTTTCAGAACACAGCATTGTTTGAAATCATGCTTGCATAGCATTTATGTACTTGCGTTGTACTTGTTGTAGAATATGTTTTAGATCTTGGAAGGGTTATTATCATTATAAACGAGGAAAATCCACACACTAACTATTCCCTTTATTTGCGAAATATGAAATGTAAAGTCAAGTCACCTTTATTTACCTGTATATAGCACTTTATACAGTACAGATCAAATTCTGCTGTAAAAAAAACAATTAAGGGAATAGTTAAATAGTGTAAAAAATTTTCATGTAATTATTTTCATATCTTTAATTTTGATCTTGCATCTGTTGGAGGTAATTCAGATGTGTGTATTTTCCCCCTCTTTTCTAGGGTTATTATCATTAACTAAAACAAAATCTAAACCCATTAATTCATTATTTGGAAAAAAAAAAAAAAAACATTAACTGAAATAAAATAACATATATAAAATACTTATTTTATTTCAGCTAGTTGCCAACACCTCTCATTTTTTGTTTAGTAAATAAAACTAAATAAACTAAAACTAAAAACTAAAACTTAATAAAAACTATAGACATTTAAAAATAACACACAACAAAATTACTAAAACTTCAACTAAAATTAAAATGAAAACAGAAAATATAAAATTGAATCTAATTCAAATTATTGACAAAAACTAGTTTTATGTCAATGATGCTAAAATAACACTGGGTCTTGGTTAGTGCTACATGCTAGACTGCTTGTTAGTAAACATCTCCAATTATTATTCATTAGAAAGCCAACCTGTGATGTTCATCTGGTCGAACGGAGACTTTCCCAGAGTTTAATGTTCTCGTTGTGGAGGTCTCACTCTCAGTGGGAGATGAATTAAGGATGAGGAGCGTTTAATAAGGAGGTGAGACAGCGAAGTACAGCGTTCAGCTCTCCTCCAGAGAGACGGGAACAGATTTCTCGCCTGTCTGCTGTTGAGCTATCACCTCTCTGTCTTTCTCTCCAGCACTGGAAACTGCTGATTCTGGTCTCTGACTCAGACGCTTTTCATACTGTACGGTCGGACTGCATGTCATCAGTAATTAGTGATGCGTGAAACGAGTTGTCAGCCGGACAGCATCAAACGATCCTGAGAAAAAGAGAACAAGAAAGAGGGAATTAAAGTAGTAAGATGGAGAGAAATGGAGGATGAAGGTGCAGAAAAATAAGAAGTAGTGATAGATGATCAGTCAAGCACCTCATCGAATGGGGAGTTTATTATGCTGCTTTAGTACTTCTGTGCGCGCGTGTGCTACTAATTTGAATATTTAGGAGGAAATAACGGGAGCAAAGATGGCAGAAATCCACTTAGCTGAGATAATGCACTTTCACATGCGCAAGCATGGACCAGAATGATGGTATATGTGTGACAGTAGAAATGTGTCAACCGATAGAGTCTTTGTCATGCAATTTATAGCACAATAGATGTATTAACTCAGCTATCAGTGGGTAGGACTTATTTAAATGTGAAAGCGATAAAGAAAAGTGGAGTAATGTATAAATACAGAGTGGAATGAGAAAGAATTTGCTCCAATTAAACAGAAAAAGTTCCTTTCAAGTATTTAATTGCCATTAATCCATGTTTATATATGTTTATGTGTAATATATAAACCATTTTTTTTGTCTCATTTTCAGCAAAAATTGCCTTTTTAAAATAATAGCATCTCTGTTTTGTCTCTCTTATTTACTTTCTTGTTTACACAATGCAAACCAACAAGTAACAAGTGAACAACTCATTCTTTACATCTTAGGTTGCAAGTAAACACATTCAAAACAATAAACTCACATGCACATACAATGACACCGCATGGAGCAGTCACAGGAGAAACAAACCTTTCGCTCCCTATACAGTAGCTACGTCTGTTTAACAGGTGATCATGGTCACTTGTAAGGGTAGTCGTACTCACGGTGTTTCCTACAAAAGCTTTTCAGCAATTCAGCTATAACAAAAAATTACATTAAAGCTGAGTTGTGAGCTTACCGTCTGAATTTGATGAGAAAGAGACCATATTTAATTTAAAATGAATGAAGAAAAGGAGGAAAGGAAGTACAGTCTCTTAAAAAGCATTAAATACACATCATAATTGTATGCATTGTATTGGTTTGTCCTCTCTGCACACAGCAACAAACATTTATGGACCAGTGATGTCTGATTCATAAATGAATGACTCTGTGCTTTTTAATGATTTGTTTGAGAAGATTCACAAATCAGACTTTAATCAAAAATATAAAAATGTGTATGTATTTATTCAGAAACTGAGTCCATGTTGAAATGCTGAAATGGTCGTATGTCTGAAATCTGCATTATTTTTTCTGCAGCAGAGGCGAAAACCGGCAGAAATGGTTGGAGCGCCTTTTGCTTGTGGAAACAGATTTCCAGCTCATTTGTTAATATCATGTGTTATACAGAACAGATGTCAGCATTATGATAACCAATAGAGATGCACACACACAAATAAATGCACTGTTGAATTTATGGATGTGCTTGCATGGGATTTATGTGTGTCTGTGTGTGTATGATCACATTCAGCTCCTGAAATTATTCATTCATTTTTCATAATTTGTATGCACTCATAAATATAGATTGCAATTCAATGAAGGTCCATCATCTCTCTTTCTCTCTTTATATAGAATCTTTCAGATACTTCAGACGAGAGAGAGTGAAGCGTCTATTTTCAAAGTATTTCTGACACTTTCTTTTATCTGTCTCATCTTAGCCCCCTTCTTTTTTCTTTGTCTTGGTCCATTCCACTTGTTCTTTTACAGGAAATGTTGTAAAGATGAAAACATGGCACGAGGTTGTTTCAAATATCACAGGCTGAATTTCAATACGTATACTAAACTAGATTTTTATATTTTTGGAAGAACCTGCAAGTGGTTCTTGCTTGTACGCAACTGTCAGAAGTCTAGTAGTCCTGCACTTTCATGTGATCTTTAGGCATGTACATGTGACTCGGGTCCCTCTTTCAATTTAAGTCTATGGGATTTTATCTCATTCCAGCAGTGAAAATTGCAAGTCTGATCACCTAGTACAGTAATAGCGTGCACTTTCTTTCTTTGTATTGTGTAGTAGAAGTATGAGATTGGCATTCAGGTGCAGCATCTTTTGTGGTCTCCTGTATGAGGCCTCTGCTTTCTGATTGACTAATAGTGAATCACAGTTACTCCCAGACAGATCATTCTTTGACCTTCACTGTCAGACTGTTATTTCACATACACACATTGACTCGAAAATGATCATACACACTGATTGTAGTGTTGATTCTCGGTGGGAGGGGCTTCACGCTGGATGACTGACAGCTCCTCTGGAGAGATTTATTATAGGATGCGAGTACCGGCACTGCCAGACTCCACATTAACAGAATTTAGTGGAAATAATAATTAGTTTTTTACCACCAAAAGAAAATAAGTATAACTGCACTCTCAGGGGGAAAAAAGTACAAAAGCTCTCACTGGGGTGGTACCCTATGAAAAGGTCTTAATATGTACAATTTAAAAACTAATATGTAGCTTTAAGATATATGCATCCTTTAGAGGTAAATAATATACAAAGGTGTACCTTTTGAAAGAGCACTTAGCCCAGTGACAGCTTTTGTAATTTTTTTTCTGAGAGCACTTTCAAATGTGAACTCATAAACATTAGTTTTAGATGTTGAGTGTTTGAGTGGGCGATCCGTTTGCAGTTTTTTTTGCAGTCTGAAGGGAGTCAGTGCTTTTTGGGCAGTCAGAGTTGACAGATTTAACAGAAAATTGCTTAGTGTATTATGGCCACAGACTCAGATTTTTTTTAGGTTCAGACTTTGATTCTATCCAGTCAGTTGATATCAAACATGCATGATATTTTGAACCGATTTTACAACATATTGCTTTCATTTATATGTATTGCATATCCACCATGTTTGTAGTTTTAAACACGTTTATCTTCTGCTTTAGGGTTATTCACACTTGAAATAGTTAACCCTGGATCATTCTTACCCCGGGTAAACAGAATCCTGGGTTATCTTGCTTCAAGTCTCACACCGCTCATAATTTACCCTGGGTTAACGATTAATCCTGGGTATTCATAAGCTGTGACCTGGGTTAGCACCAAAAGCGGTGCTAACCCTGATTCTAAATTACAAGTGTGAAACGTTCCTTTACCCGGGTTAAAAGTGGTGTTTAGAATGACGATAACCCAAGCACAATATGTTGTGGGCAGTATTAGCCATTGAAGTGTGCACTGATCTGCACTTCTAATTTTGGAATTTCAAATGCTATTTAGGATGGAATGTATACATATTGGAATGCATCATAGGTTCTACAGGATTCTAGAAGCTGCAGTGAGAGCATTAGGTCTGATCACACAAGAGACCAACGTCTGAAATAAGCAGGACGTCAGTGAGGCTTAACCGCCCGGCAGGGACTGCCAGAAATCAGACGCTCTGCAGACTCTCTCTGTTCAGGGTCTGTCTGTACTGGGGGATTCAACAAGATTTCTGCACGCTTGTAAATCCCTGTGATTTCTGGATGGAATGTGCAGTGAGACTGGTGCAGTTCTGGGGTGACACAGAGGAATATTGGGTCAACTGGATATAGATTGATTACAGACTGACATTTCAGAGTTCGTCTGCTGAGTTTATGGAAATGAGTCTTTGTATGCCGAAAGTGTGCCCGGATCACACCTCTGGGACATCCACATTACAACAGGGAAAGAGAAGCGTTTGTGATCCTAATAAGACTCTTTGTGGTTTTGGCACTGTTAAAAATGGGACATTGTTATTTTTTTTACCACTTGGGATACAACATGTAAAAGAAAGAAAGAGGACAGAAGTTATATAACATAAACTAGGGCTGTGTACAATATATAGTCATACTATTTTTTTACAGTATCTCTCATCAATTCTGTGGGTTAATTCATTCATTCATTCATTCATTCATTCATATAGTTTTCTATAATTAAATTAAGAAGGAAGTCTAAATAAGTGTAATCTCTAAAAGTAGGGTTTTCTAGATTTTTCTAGGAGTTGCATCTATACACCTGCTGAATTATGATTTGTTGTTGTTTATCATTTCTTTCCTATGCAATTAATTTAATATCAAGTGCTTAACGTATAGAAATCATTCAGTGTTTTTGCACATAATATCAAGCCCTATGTTTGCTAGCTTTTTAAAAAAAAAAAAAAAAGTTTTGCTGTAAATTTGACCATTTGGCTAAAATTGATGATTAAAGTTTGAACATTCTATTTTAAGTTCGAAAATCTCCCTTTAACATTTGACCTTGATGTATTCATAATATTTGCATAGTCTTTTCTTTTTTGCATATATTTTACCATTTATACAAAACAAATTCACTATATTTCATCTGTAAAATGAGGGATTGTGTCCTATCGTAATGATCTAGGATTATAATGAAATAGAAAAGCAGATTTATCAGCCCATTTTGTTTTATTTTGTCTTTTAATGCCTTTGAAGTCTGCTGTTATCTTATCACTGCAAACTCTCTGTTTGCTCTTTTCACCAGTCACTGAGTATTTGCATATTCCTGATGTTTTGCTGCAGGATTATTAGAAAAGAAATATGACTCAATGGATTGTGAAACCTTTTGTGAATTAATCTGATTACTCTACCAATTAAATGTAATTTAAATGTGTTTTACACCCCGTCTGCACAGCGAGCAAATGACGCACCGCAGCGCATCAACTCTAGAACACTCCCATTATAGTCAATGAAACTGTCCCCGTTCACACTGCATTATCAACGTGCAGAATTAGGCACATCTGACAACCTGTTCACAACCTCTCTTCATCCTCTCTTTTTTGCACTCTTTTTCTCTTTTGCTGCTTACGCTGCTTGTATGACACGTCAAACACTTTCTAAGAGCGCCTTTGGAGTTTTTACTGCTCATTTATTTTATTTTCTTTCTGCGTTTATGGCCTCTTTCTCTCTCTCTTTCTATAGTGTCTATAACCCTGTACTGCTGAATTGGTCATTATCTCTGCTGCTCCCTGAGGCCATAGTTGCAGACCTGTTCGTGTGCACGCTGTTTTGCAGAATCTTTAATAATTCACAAAGTGGGCACTTCTGCTCTCCTACGCCACTCTCTTGAGAAATGAAAAAGGGGGCAGTGATTTATTTAATATTTTTTTGGTAATTAATATAGCTTGTCATTGGTTGATATTGAATATTTACAATGTATTCACAATGAAACAATGAATTTGCTGATGATTTAGCTTTAAGCAACAGTGTGAATCACAACATGAATGCAATTTTAATTCTTTGTGTGGTTTCCCAAAGAGCAGATTAATAAGACAACATTGTAAGTGCATCACAAATTTAAGTTTAGTTTAATACGTTTATTCATTTATGTAATTTTTTCTTTTAATGTTTCAATTCACTACTCTTAGCAAGTCTTTGCAGAAATGCTCACTGAGTTGTGGCACTTTACATGATTTAAAATGTTTGATGTATTAAGATAAATATAGAACTTTATTACTATGTATTGCTGTGTTAGTGCATGTTGGTGAAAATGATTAAATATTCTTACTGTTTATTTAGTTCATTTAATCATGCTGTGATTAATTTTGGCTAGATTTGTACTGTATTCTTGAAGGATTATTTCACTTCAGAATTAAAATTTCCTAATAATTTACTCACTCCATGTCATCCAAGATGTTCATGTCTTTCTTTCTTCAGTTGAAAAGAAATTAAGGTTTTTGAGGAAAACATTTCATTATTTTTCTCCATATAGTGGACTTCAACAGTTACCAACGGGTAACCTTTCCAACATTATTATGTAATGCGTGGCACATCGCAGAGCTAGTGCAAGACGAGCCTTTGTGGTATAAAAGTATATCATTTTTATTTATTTTTTAAGAAAATGGCCGAACGTTTCGCTAGTTAAGACCCTTATTCCTCGTCTGGGATCATGTAGAGACCTTTGAAGTAGGGATGGGCATTTCAAGCAAAAATAATATTCGAAGAATATTATTTGGGAATTATTCGATTATTATTCGAAAATCGCCCCCCTCCCCCGCATGCACGCATGCATGCACACACAAACAGAGAGAGAGGGAGAGAGACCATTCACGCTTGATATTGATAAACTGTTTAATTCATTGGGGAATATGCTGTCTTAACTCAAGCCATATAATGATTGTAATGTGCTGAAACATATTAATATGTTCAGTAATATAAGTGAAAGTAAAATCCGCATGGCCATTCATAGCGGTGCGAAGCAGAGTGAGCGTTTTCAATTAATTCCTATGTTGAGCTTTCATAGGAATAAACTGAAAACGCTCGCTCTCCACCAGTGGACACGCACATGACTGACCAAGGGGATTTTACTTTCACTTTCAAATTAGTGCCAATTCGGGAGCGGTGACAAGTAATGATACCGGTGTTGTTCCTGAACACCGGCAACACCAACTATCACAGCAAGCCTACCTCAAGCCATATTGATTTTAGGCTGCCTAAACGCGTTATAACATTGTGAAGAATGTGCCAGAATGATGGCACTTGTGTCGTGTGAACGTTGATTTTAACGGTTCTGTTATATGCCATGCTAGTCTTTGTTCTACTGTTGTCTAAGAGTTAATTGACAGCTTTTTAGGTGCGTCATTGGCAGTGCGCGCCACCCTCTGGATACATGAACGTGTCACCATTGAAAACATGAGGATTTTTTTAAGATGACAATCGCACAACCAATTCGATATTCTATAATTAAATCAACTAATCGAATATTCGAAAATCGTGACACATCCCTACTTTGAAGCTGCACTGAAATGGCAATTTTTGCAATTCAAAAACCTTGATTTCTTTTCGACTGAAGAAAGAAAGACATAAACATCTTGGACGACATTAGGGCTGTGCAATTAATCGTATTTTTGATTTAAATTTTGATTTTGGCTTCCAACGATTATGAAAACAAGATAATCGAGGTAAAACGATTACTGTACTGCTGCTGCATTCTGTTTATTCCGTTCATTCCTTTCTTTCACAGCGGTGTTCTTTTATTCCTCCCTAACTCAAAATTAACATCCAAATCAGCTGAATAAGAGAGGGATGTAAAATGCAGTCTACTAACTTTGGGACGTGCTTAATATTAATCATAAACAGTGCTATTAACAGCGCATTAAGCCGTGAAACGGACGCTGTTCCCTAGGCGGCCACCTGTGCGCGCGCTCTGAGACAGTGTGGAACACGCATAAGCAAAGGGCTTCAGATACGTGCCTAAACAGTCAAATAGCCAATACAAATATATCGAAATGCCGTTTTGGTAAGTATCCTCGCAAATGCAGTCGGTTATGTCTTAAGTGCACACTGAGAAAGTGCGCATATGTATTGCTGCCTTCACTTGCTATTGGAAATTTGATAATTACCACTTCTGAAGTCGTGATTACGAGCTCATTACATTTATGTTGCTAAATGAAAGGGTGTTCATGTACAATTTTTTAACTAGGAAACTCGTATTTACCATAATTCCGAGACCATGTGAAGGCAGCATAACAGTAGGCCTATATTGGGTCCGTGAAGCTCTTAAAGGGACAGCAGCCGACATTAATGATTGCTGAAGTCATTGTTAATTTAAAAAAAGACAAAGACAAAGTCACTCACTGCTCTTGAATGAATAACTTTTTTAGTTTCAAATAAGAATTATTCTATATTTAATGTATATAGCTGCTATTTTACATTTGATTACTTTATTCAATTTCTGTTGGGTATTACTTATCTAAATAACACAAGTTAGTACATCTTTCTGAAAACCCTAAAGCACTGTTTATTTCATTAGAATTTTTGTTCTGTTGCATTTTTTATCTGCTTTGTTTGTAATTAGTTTCTTTATTTAATTGTTGACTGTTTATTGTCTCCTGTAGCTGTTTTGAGGACTTTATACTTGCATTAATTAACCTAGCATTAGTTTTTGCTGAAGTATTGATAATTGTGAAATTTCACTGACATTTAAAATTACTCATGAAATAAGACTTTGATCATATCACCCACCAATAATATGTTAAATAATCAGGATTTCAATATTGACCAAAATAATCATGTTTATGATTTTTGCCATAATCGAGCAGCCCTTGATGACATAGGGTAGTAAATTATCAGGAAATTTTAATTCTGAAGTGAACTAATCCTTTAAACAGTTTTGTTTGGCTGTAATGGCTGTTTGGTCAAAGTGATGGATTCTTTGACTGGGAAGAAATGGCAATACCTCCCTTTTAAGCCATTTCAGAGTAAATGCATAAATATTTAATAAATATTGTCAAAAGGATGAAAATATCAAGATATTATTTTGTTTTCAGATGCATATCACACAGTCTTATTTAATATGTGTTATGCGCGTAACATGCTTGTAGTTTTGCTTGTGGCAGGTGAACGGCCTCATGGGAGCAGCCGCTGTTTGTGGAAACTGCTCCTCTGGGAGCAGTACGGCCTGTTTTGGATACCAAATCCATAAGGAATATCCTGAGAATGTTTGGTGCAGTTGCTCATGGATTTCATGTTGTCATAGTGCAGCTTCTGAACTCTGGGCAGCTCTCGGTGGATCTGAACGAACAAGAACTACAAGGGCATCACAATGGCCTGACATTTCCTCTGTTCTTCTTCATGCAGGCCAAATGAAAACTGCCCAGTGCCGAGACTATCCATGAGCTTCCATGTTTCTGATGAAGGGATGTTTTCTTCTGAGTTTTTGTACACTAGAGCTGTTGGTCTGTTTGAGTTCAGTTTGTTTTGGTGTGAAGGCTGTTTTCTAATAGATAAACTTCTACTAAAGAAGGTTTGGGATTTTCGGTTACTTTGTGTGCTTATCAGTCAGTTTGTAGACATTGCTTCCATCTTTGCAGACTACTTTTATTATATTATTATTATTATTATAATAATTTTATAGCCATATTGATGTATTATCACAAAATTTTGGCCATATTGTGCAGCCCTACAAACAAACACAGAAAACCTGGAATTCTTTTTTAATTGCATCTTAAAATAGCAGTTTTTAACAGAAAAATATCAAGAAGCTCTATATGGAGGGCTGCGCTTTTTTAAAAAGGTATGTGTACAGCTAAATTATAGCTGTGATTCAATTGTACTGCGATTCAAATAATACGATGTAAAAGGAGACCTGGAGGGGACCAAGCAATCATACCGGATATGAAATGTTTTTAGAGGACAGGTAGAATGGAGCCATCCTGAAAGCAGAGCGTCCGTCTCCACTGATAGACCTTTATTGTCACACGCAGCAGGTGTCATGATGGTGGGTTGAATCCGCTGGTCTAATGACAGCATTCACTGGTGGCTGAGAGTCAGTCACTGTTATTGATTACTGTAGATCTGATCCAGCGCAGATGATGAGCAGGTGGGATGAAAAGAATCTCACTGATTGGATTCTAGTGTGTCCAGTGTGAAACACCCTGACTAGTACATTTACAAGGAACCTTATATAAGGCCCTATGAAATTCGTTTTATTTTTTCCCAAATTCCATTTTTATTTATTTCTGGATTTTGTGTTAATGGTTAAATTTAAATTTTAGTGATCAAAATGCATGTCAAATTAATTGAAATCATGAAAATTAATTTAAAAACAATTTAATAAAAATTCCCAAATTCCGTTCAATTTTTCTAAGCCTGGTTTCTCCCAAGGTTTTTTTCTCCATTTTAACACCTATTTGCCACCTGTTTGCCACCTGATGTCACCTGTTGGAGTTTGGGTTCCTTGCAGCTGTCGACATTTGATATTCAACAGTGCTTTGGTCTGCCTGCATTGACACCATTGTTTAAGAGCTGCTGTGCAGCCACAATTATAAACCAGTTATCACTGTAAAGCTGCTTTGACACAATCTGCATTGTAAAAAGCGCTATATAAATAAAGTTGAATTGACTTGACTTTAATTTTTCCTCAAATCCTGTGCTTTTCATATTATTTATTCTGTGTTCTGTTTTAATGGTTTAATTAAATAATTAAATAAGCCACTATTAAAGAATACAAATTCTGTTTTGGTCTGCTTTTAGTTTTTCTGGATTTGGGATTTAATACAAATATATATATAAGCAATAACAATTTAATTATTCTTTTAAAATCTAATCAAATGAAAATTTGACAATTCTATATTTTCTGGCAAACAAATTGCTGTGCAACAGAAGTTTATTGTTAAAATTAATACCTGAAAAATTGTATAATAGTCCTTAAAGGTGCCCTAGATTCAAAAATTGAATTTATCTTGGCATAGTTGAATAACAAGAGTTCAGTACATGGAAATGACATACAGTGAGTCTCAAACTCCATTGTTTCCTCCTTCTTATATAAATCTCATTTGTTTAAACAACCTCCGAAGAACAGGCGAATCTCAACATAACACCGACTGTTACGTAACAGTCGGGGTGTACGCCCCAATATTTGCATAATGCCAGCCCATGATATTCCCAACATTATAAAAAGGCATTAGACAAGGGCAGCCAGTTAACGTCTGGAGCTGCACACAGCCGAATCATCAGACTAGGTAAGCAAGAACAACAGCGAAAAATGGCAGATGGAGCAATAATAATAACTGACATAATCCATGATATCATGATATTTTTACTGATATTTGTAAATTGTCTTTCTAAAAGTTTCGTTAGCATGTTGCTAATGTACTGTTAAATGTGGTTAAAGTTACCATCGTTTCTTACTGTATTCATGGAGACAAGAGCCGTCGCTATTTTAATTTTTTAAACACTTGGAGTCTGTATAATTCATAAACACAACTTCATTCTTTATAAATCTCTCCAACAGTGTAGCAATAGCCGTTAGCCACGGAGGACAGCCTCAAATTCATTCAGAATAAAACTTTTAACATCCAAATAAATACTTTACTCACATAATTCGAAGCATGCATGCAGCACGCATGACGAACATCTTGTAAAGATCCATTTGAGGGTTATATTAGCTGTGTGAACTTTGTAAATGCGCTGTAATATAGTCGACAGCTCGTGTGGCAGGAAGCTCGCGTCTTAAAGGGGCGGCGCCGAGTGTAAATCAGTGCATTGTTAATGGTGCCCCAAAATAGGCAGTTAAAAAAATTAATTTAAAAAAAATCTATGGGGTATTTTGAGCTGAAACTTCACAGACACATTCAGGAGACACCTTAGACTTCTTGTGAAAGAACGTTCTTGGGCACCTTTAAAGTGAGGACTATTATACATGAGGATGTATAATGCAAAGAAAATGCAATGCTCATTCACAGAGAAACGCTGAACATGCAGACTTCATATTTCAATAGCAGTCTTTTGTGCTTTAATATTCACAGACCATTATCACCATTTGATTACGTGTACAGCCCTACTTTTGATTTATTCATCCGAATTTTGCCTAATTCCGTAACATTCCGCGCTATACAGTAAATTCCATTTTTATGACTGGATACTGTGTTTTAAGCATCGCAGAAATCATAGGGCCCCTACTTGTAGTGTCATTTAAGGCATGAGTTGGAGCTCATGTAAGACGAATACTGGGATTATGTTTATGGATTATGTTTCATAATTAGAGTAACCATAACCACTGCAACATATGTGGAGGACTGCGGTTTAAACAGGCATGCATTCAGCTCAGAAAATGTTGAGAGTTTTTGTTTGCAGCTTTGCATGACATTAATGAATTTTATTGATGGAATAAGGGCATTGTTTGTTGTGCTTAGCCACGTTTTAGCTTTGCTTGAGCTGGCAAACATTTTGCATTTGCAGAAGGCTGATAGTACCAGCTGCAACAAACAGGCCTATTGCATTTGTATTGATCATGCTGTGCTGTGGGTTGTTGTGTAGCAACAAAATAGCAGTAAAAAAAACTGCATTTCTTAGCAAATAATTGATATAACATGGCAAGTGGCTTGTAAACAAGATTGAAGCCGTCTGACTGGCAATTATGAGACTATTGGTGTGCATGTAAACCAAGGTTATTATAGTTAAACTAAAACCACCAAAAACATTCTTGAAATAAAATAAACATTACCTGAAATACAATAAAATATATTAAATAAAACCCTTAAATTCCAGCTATTTGCCAAGGAATCATTCAGATTTTCTTTTACTTTAAACTGATGTACTAAAATAACTAAAACTAAAACAAAATAAAATGAAAACTAATTTAAAATATTTTTTTTTTTTTTTAATTATTTTTTTTTAATCTCTATGATACTAAAATATTGATGTAGACTGGCTACTGAGTGCAAATGTTATTTATGCTCCAGAGCTGCTGTGGTGAGGCTGTGCTGCTTTAGAAAAAAGTGTTTTCCTCAAACGACGCCAGATTTTGTTGAATGGGTCTTTTCACACTCTGTGGTCTTGTAGTTCTGAACGTGTTGGATCATGGTTGTAAAATCAGCTGCCATTCATACTCAAACACAGGACTTTACGTTAACACACACATACATAATCAGTGAGAAACACAACACAATATCTCATGTATTCATAGTTTCAGTCATGTGACTGGCACGGAGACCTGGTGGGCAAAACATCCATAGAACTGCAGCATAGGCCTGTCAGTTTGCCATCTCAAAAAGAAGAAAAAAAATATGTGAACAAAATGCAAGTTTTAGGTACTTGTGATCCATATCAAAGACTTTAGATATAAAAAGACGGTGCACTCATATTACTATGAATGGGAGAAAGTGCAATATGGTGGAATAAGTCCCGCCTTCTAAATAAAAGAGTTATTCGCTTATGACTGCACGTGCGCATTGGCTGGTCTAGCCTGAAATATGCAGTTTTTTTGTCAATATTTACGAGACAATTGTTGTCAGATTTTATTGGTGATTTCAAATATGAAATTTAATCAGCTGAACAGCTTTGGAGAATTTGATGTTTTGATTCAAACAGATTGGAGATGTACTTGCATGACTGAAATAGGCATTTCGAAGATGGCTGCTGAGAGAAATGACTTGCCTTAAAGGAACTTTGTTCATATACAGCACCTGCTGCAGTATTTCAATCACTAAAAACAGCAGGACATTCTAAAATGGTTAACATAAAAAAAAAAAAAAAAAAAAAAAAAAACTTAAAGTGCCTTAATGTACTAAAACTGTGATATTAAAAGATCAAATTCAATATACAGCTTATTGAGGATGCATTTTAAATACAGGCGAGCAGATGAGCTAAATGTGTTTTCTTTATAATGGTTTTCTATGGAAACACGCTTAATGAGAAACTGCATTGCATTTATATTCTGGGTTCATCTGCTTGCCTGTACATATTGTGCATCTTCAATAAGGTGTTGAAATTCGGCTTTTAAAATCACTGTCTTACTATATTTGTCACAGACACGTCAGGCTCCAACATCCACCAATCACAGCGCACTCAATCACCGGAGTACTGATCACCGCCACCTGCACGTCATTATCACACTCACCAACACCACTACAAAGAGCACTCACACACAGCACTCCATGTCCGGTCTCGTTCGCAGATACTCACGTTGATGCTTACCTCAAAGGACTCCCTGATCTCTACTTACCTGTCTCCTGTGCATCCCGTTCTCCCAGTGTGTTCCTTGTCCATGTGTGAGTGCTCCTTTGTCTCCAGCGATCTCCAGCTCCACCGATTCCAAAGACTCATTCATCTGAAAACAGAAAGTACTGTAACTATCTCTATTCATCTCTATCATCAACATCATTACCATCACTTCACCTCTGCACTGCTGTTAATGCTCACTGGTTCAAATAAAGACTACTTACTTGTATATCTCTGTGTCCGACCCCTCTGTAACGTAACAGAAGACCGGACCAACACCGCTGAACCAGTATGAGCCAACCGGATCCCTTCCAAGCACTTGTGGACGCGCTACGGCGCACTCTCACCGTCAATCCACCACCGCCACCTACAATCACCTCTCCTTCACCGGCACCAGCAGTCACCACCGTCAATACGGTCATCTCTCCTTCTCCACCTGTTTACGCCAGTCCCATGGCCAAGTCAGCGCCCTACTCAGGATCGGCGGAGGACTGCAGCGGATTCCTCCTGCAGTGTGAACTGGTCCTGGAGATGCAGCCGCACCTGTACCCGACCGACACCTCCAAAATAGCGTTCCTCATCTCCCAACTAAGCGGCAAAGCATTGCAATGGGCAGACTCCATCTGGTCTCAACATGGTGCTGTAACTCAGTCATATTCTGCCTTTATTTCCCATTTCCGGGAGGTGTTTGGAAAACCGATCTCTGACTCGTCTGCTGGTGAGAAACTCTATAATCTCAAACAAGGTTCAATGTCTATTTATGATTATGCTTTGCAATTCAGAACGCTTGCTGCTGTCAGTGGATGGAACGAACAGGCTTTGATTACCACCTTCCGCCAAGGATTGGAGCCTCGGATGCGGCTGCATCTCGCTGCATACGAGGATTCCATCGGCTTAGAGAAGTTCATCCAGCTTGCCATCCGCTGCGCCACTCGTATGCATGCGTGTCTTCAAGAACACCAGGGCCAGTCACTTTCTACCTCACTCCTCTGCCGGTCCGAACCTGTCAGCTCCCCAGAACCAGCCAACGAACCCATGGAAGTCGAAAATTCTCGTCTCACTCCCTCTGAGCGCCAACGTCGGCTGACCCTGAACCTCTGCCTATACTGTGGTGCGCCCGGGCATGCAATCTCGGCATGCCCCACACGACCACCTCGTCCCATGGTGAGTGCTGTTATTCCTTCACTATGTAAAATGAAACCACTCACCACTGTTGTAAACCTTACTGCTGCTGGTATCTCACTTACAGTGGTTGTGCTCCTTGACTCAGGGTCAGCCGGCAACTTCATCTCTGGTGCCCTCTGCCGGCAACTCCGTCTCAAGACCTCTCCGTCTCCGACTATCTACCAGATCAACTCCATAACTGGCAAACCCCTCAGCCGTAAGCAAGTCCGTCGTGTGGTGGGACCCATCCAGCTACGAGTTGGACTACTTCACATGGAATCGATACATCTGCTGGTTCTGGAGGATTCCACCGCTGACGTGGTTCTAGGGCGGCCCTGGCTGGAGCAGCACAATCCCACCATCTCTTGGAGAACTGGCGAAATCCTGAAGTGGGGCGAAACCTGTTTCTCACATTGCTTCTCTGAACTTCCCATTCCACGAGCTCCTTCCAACAAACTTTCCATCTGTGCCACATCCATCGAGAGTCCTGTGGAGAAACATTCCATTGACATCCCTGAGTGTTACGCCCCCTTCAGTGATGTTTTCTGCCCACAGAGAGCCTCTAAGCTGCCTCCACACCGGCCATGGGACTGTGCCATCGATCTGCTTCTGGGTGAACCAGTGCCTAAAGGTAAAATCTATCCACTGTCCATCCTGGAGGAGAAGGCCATGGAGGAATACATCAAAGAGGCCCTCAATCAAGGTTACATCCGCCCGTCTACTTCCCCTGCTGCTTCAAGCTTCTTCTTCGTGGCAAAAAAGGACGGAGGCTTGAGGCCCTGCATTGATTACCGCTCACTCAACAAGATCACAATTAAGTTCCGTTATCCCCTTCCGCTCGTCCCGGCGGCCCTGGAACATCTCCGTGGTGCCATTGTGTTCACGAAGTTGGACCTCCACAGCGCGTACAATCTCATCCGGATACGCGAGGGGGACGAGTGGAAGACTGCCTTCATTACACCTACCGGCCACTACGAGTACCTCGTTATGCCGTATGGCCTGGTCAACGCCCCCTCCGTATTCCAGGACTTCATTCATGAGGTGCTCTGGGAGTTCCTCAACCGGTTCGTGTTGGTATACATCGACGACATACTCATCTACTCCCGGAGCCTGGCCGAACATCGCCAACACGTTGCGGAGGTCCTCACCCATCTTTGTCAATTCCATCTGTTCCTGAAAGCTGAGAAATGTTCCTTCCACCAGTCATCTGTACATTTCCTGGTCTATGCCATCGAACACACAGTGGCATCCGGATGGACAGGAGGAAGGTGGAGTCTATCACCAACTGGCCTGAACCTTCCACCATAAAAGAACTACAGCGCTTCCTTGGATTTGCCAACTTCTACCGTTGATTCATCAAGAACTACAGCTCCATCACTCATCCTCTCACCAGTCTCCTCCGTCATAAGCCCAAGTCTCTGTCCTGGACTTCAGCTGCCACCAACGCCTTCAATCTCCTCAAGGAAGCCTTCACTACCGCTCCCCCCCTCGTCCACCCCGATCCAGAGCTGCCCTTTATCGTGGAGGTGGACGCCTCTACCACCGGAGTGGGAGCGGTACTCTCGCAGCAGCAGGGGACACCAAGTAGGCTCCATCCATGCGCCTTCTTCTCCCGCAAGCTCAACCCGGTGGAGGTCAACTATGACATCAGTGACAGAGAACTTCTAGCCGTGAAGTGGAGGCATTGGCTGGAGGGAGCCAAACATCCGTTTCTGGTCCTTACTGACCATAAGAACCTAGAATATCTCCGTGCTGCTAAAAGACTGAATCCAAGACAAGCCCGCTGGGCCATGTTCTTCTCCCGATTTCATTACACCATCTCCTATTGTCCAGGTTCAAAGAACGTGAAAGCTGATGCTCTCTCCCGTCTCCATGCTCCAGAGGAAAAGTCCGAAGAACCTGAGCCGATCATTCCAAGTTCCCTCATTGTCAGTCCTATCACGTGGTCGGAGGAGACCATACCCTCCTCCAATGCCTCCACTAACCCTCCGCCGGGTTGCCCGCCAGGCTTGCTCTACATCACCCGGTCACGACGCACTCCAACCATCCATTCAGCCCACACGTCACTTGGCACTGGTCACCAGGGGGTCAATGAAACCCTCTCGTTGCCAAAAGAACGCTTCTGGTGGGCCAAATATGGCAGCGGATGTCAGAAGGTACGTGCAGGACTGCAGGGAGTGCGCCATCTCGAAGAGCCCACGCCATCTACCATCCGGCAAGCTCCATTCTCTGCCCGTTCCAAATCGACCCTGGTCACACCTAGGAGTCGATTTCATCACCGACCTTCCAGAATCTGATGGAAATACCTGCATCCTTGTAATCATCGATCGTTTCTCCAAGTCATGTCGATTAATCCCACTGAAAGGCTTAACTACTGCCATGGAAACTGCTGAGCTGCTATTCAACCATGTATTCCGGTACTTCGGAATTCCTGAAGATATTGTGTCCGATAGAGGACCGCAGTTCATCTCTCGAGTGCGGAAAGCCTTCCATTCGCTCCTAGGTGTGGCCGTCAGTCTGACTTCTGGATACCACCCTCAGTCGAACGGGCAGACGGAAAGGAAGATCCAGGAGATCGGCCGCTTCCTCCGTACCTTCTGTCACGGCCACCAGAACTCTTGGAACCAGTACTTGGGTTGGGCCAAGTACGCGCAGAACTCCCTACGGCAACCGACTACAGGACTCACTCCTTTCCAGTGCGTACTCGGTTACCAACCCCCACTGTTCCCCCTGGAACGGGGAACCATCGAACGTACCAGCTGTGGATTACTGGTTCCAAGAGAGCGAGAGGGTCTGGGACTCAGCACACCATCAGTTGCAACGAGCCCTGCGCAGATGCAGGATGACAGCTGACCTTCAGCGTTCCAACATTCCAGTTTACCAGCCGGACAGAAGGTGTGGCTGTCTACACGGGACATCAGACTGCGTCTGCCCTGCAGAAAGCTGAGTCCCAGGTTCATTGGCCCATTCCCCGTCATCAAGCAGATCAACCCGGTCACCTACCAGCTCCAACTCCATCCTGAGTATCGCATTCACCCCACTTTCCACGTCTCACTACTCAAGCCTCACCACCCTTCTGTTTCTGTTTCCACAGGGCCTGACGTGGCAGCTGCCGAACCCCCCCTTCCACTCATCCTGGAGGACGGCGCAGCATACGAGGTTCACGAGATCTTGGACTCCCGGCGCCGTGGTGGTCAACTGGAGTACCTCGTGGACTGGGAAGGCTATGGCCCTGAAGAACGTTCCTGGGTTCCAAGAAGGACATCCTCAATCCTAACCTGCTTCAAACCTTCCATGACAGCCACCCTGACCGACCTGCCCCGCGTGGAAGAGGACGACCACCACGACGTCGGGGTCCTCGGCCCTCAGGAGCAGGCCGTGGAGGGGGGGGTACTGTCACAGACACGTCAGGCTCCAACATCCACCAATCACAGCGCACTCAATCACCGGAGTACTGATCACCGCCACCTGCATGTCATTATCACACTCATCAGCACCTCTACAAAGAGCACTCACACACAGCACTCCATGTCCGGTCTCATTCGCAGATACTCACGTTGATGCTTACCTCAAAAGGACTCCCTGATCGCTACTTACCTGTCTCCTGTGCATCCCGTTCTCCCAGTGTGTTCCTTGTCCATGTGTGAGTGCTCCTTTGTCTCCAGCGATCTTCAGCGATCTCCAGCTCCAGCGATTCCAAAGACTCATTCATCTGAAAACAGAAAGGACTGTAACTATCTCTATTTATCTTTATCATCAACATCATTACCATCACTTCACACAGGAAAACTATGAATAGTGCTTGTTAGTGTATAGTTAGTATAAGTCACACCAAATAAAGGAAGTATATCTAATCACTTAAAAATATTATAAAATTAATTAAATTTATAGTTAATCTCAACAAATGATACTTTTAAAATTAACATTTTCAGTTTTCGGCCCGGTGGGTTTTGGTCTTGGTAGGGAACCATTTTTTTTTTGGTTTGGAAGGGAGCCATTCTGTGTTGTAGTTACGTGGGTGATTTATGTGGAGAAATTTAATTGCAATCCTGTTTTTTGTTTCCTCTCTGTGCTTTCAACCCAAGATATGTGTGTGTGTATTCAGTCTGTTTACTTGAGAGTGTGTAAAGGTGCGTAGGTGAACCCCCCCACACATTGATGCACTCATATAGGGTTAATTTAAAACTACTTTTATCTTACATAATGAAAGTCTCTCACACTTTCTTGTGTGGGAGTATTTCTGCTGTTTGGACAGTGTAAACTGCATTAATTATAAGACAAAGAACAGATGCATTTTCTCTTTCTCTCTATCACACACACCACACATATTGTGCACTTTGTGTTTTGTAGGAGTCGAGTGAAAAGATATATTATAGACATCCCTGTGTGTGTGTGTCTGTGATGGGACAAAACCACATTGGCCTCCTTGTGTTTTGAGAGTGCTCAGTTGAGATTAAATATTTAAAGGGCCAATAGTGCTTTTCTGTCCATGATTAACAAGCACACACACTCTATGGTTTCAGTGACCCATTGGTTGGACTACAGTTCATTATTTCTGTATGTGTAAGTTCTGCTCTTTGTTATTCCATTCAGGTTTGTTTATACAGGGAAAACAAAGCAGGAGAGTTAAAAGGCATGAAGGGTAATACAATTCTGTCCACGGACCAAAAATGGCAAATAATTTTTTAAAGTGGCGAGCTCCAATCTGATTGCTTTTTACTCAATTTCAAGGAGTCAGTGTTCACCAGTTTTTATCGTTCCACTGGAAAACAACTAGTGGATTGGCCTGTTTGTTTGTTTGAAGCTTGTTCAGTTTGTGACATCAGGTCAGTCCATGTGTTCTCAAGTTTTTAAAGGTCTACAGTATGTCAAGTGTTCTGTGTCTCATCAGGGTCTCTTCTCACTTCTATTTTTATATACTGCAGTGTAGTTTCTTTTTAATTCAGTCTTTTTATTTACGAATTTTCTGCACCATTACTTCAGTGTCACATGATCCTTCAGAAATCATTCTAATATGCTGATTTGCTGCTCAAGAAACATTTCTTATTATTATCAAAGTTAAAAACAGTTGTGCTGCTTCATATTTCTGTGGAAATGATGATAGATTTTTTTCCTGATTTTTGGAAGGAAGTTCAAAAGAACAGCATTTATTTGAAATTTAAATCTTTTGTAATATTTTGTAAAATTATAAATGTCTTTACTGTCATTTTTGATCAATTTAATGCATCCTTGTTGAATAAAAGTATTATTTTCTTAAAAAAAAAAAAATATTGACCCAAACTTAAACAGTATAATATATATATATATTATATATATATATATATATATATATGACGGTGTGCGTATGAGCCACTTTCAATTGCTGAGCTGCAAGTTTTTGTCATGTTTTGTCCATCGTTACAGTGGAAATGACAGGATTTCGCGAGTAGCAAGTAAACACAACAGTGTTCTTTTTGCTGCTGTAAAACTGACAGAAGCTATATCAATCCAAGTGTGAATATTTCTGGTAACATGACGTAACCATGAATGAGCTCACAGTTATTTACTAGAATAATTTTCTCTGAGCTGAGTTCATGTTGACCTCTAAAGTTCTCCACACATGCAGCTTTATCATGGATCGAATCCAGTCTCTCTTGATTTCTGTGAACTGTTTTCAAATTGCGCCACTGTTGCTGTGATGGAGGATGCTTTGCAAATTCCCTTTATGTACCCGACACACACACAAACCAGCTATGTGGAGCAGGACTCAGGTGACTGTGTGTGTGTAAATTCTCTCTGATGCTTTTCCCGGTTGTAAAAAGCTTGTAGAACAAAATAAGCGTTAACTTCATTAGAGACCATAATCACCCAAACTCATAAATATTCACATTATCCTCATCCACAACCCATTAATATTCATATTATTACCTTACCACACTTATGATGTATTACGCCATTACAGAAAGTCTTCACTCCATCCATATTTCCATCCATCACCTTTATTCAGCTCTCAGAGAGTATCGTTATCATCATTTTTGAGACTTTTATACAGCATTTTAGTGCTGTAATATATCACACTTACTCAGCACTGTTCACACGCAGACACGCACACACACACACACACACACACTCACACACACACATGCACATACACGACTGAAAGAGCCTTTATTAATCTTCAGATCAAACTAAATTCCCATCACACCAAGCTTTCCGTTGCCATGGAAAATGAGGCTGATTGCCGTGGTGATGTGGATGCCTGTTTGCATCAGTAGCAGATAATCTCGCTGTCCCTCTCTCTCTCTCTCTCTCTCTCTCTCTCTCAATTAATTTCAGTTCAATTCAAATAGCTTTATTGGCATGGCAAGTATATTTTGTCTTTCCAAAGCATTAAAACAACATAGAAAATCAGCCCAGGCTCATTAGAAAAATGTACCCGTGTCAACATTTTTGCAAAACACAAAATACATTGCGCCGTGCACATTTTGCAACAGTTTCAAAGTGAAATGTCCAGTGAGTGGAGCTAAAAGCGTGTTTTGTTTTATTACGGTGGAGTTTGTACTTATCACCACAGTTCTGAATTGAAATGTCCGATGCGTGGCGCTAAAAGCTTAATCAGGGCTCGAAATTAACTTTTTTACTTTGTAGCACTGGTGCTCCCAACTTCAAAAAGCACCAGCAAAAAAATTAGGAGCACCACATTAAGTCTTAGACATTAACCCTCAGGGGTCTGAGGATTTTTGGGCCCCTGGAGAAGTTTTGACATGCCTTGACATTTGTGCTTTTTCAGTTGTTCATAAACATATTAATGGAAAAAGTGTCATTACACTGTATTCAGCACAAACTAGGCTACCATAATATGTGAGGAACATGTATGTACATGTTTGTGTTTTTGAAGGAATAACGTTTATGCGTGGTTATTGAAAAAACAAAAAACTTAAGTCACTGAAATAAAGCCAAAAAATATATTAAATCTGTGTTCACAAGACTTCTGGGTATTGGAGGTTGTAGACTAGAGTTTTTGCTTCAAAATGTAAAAATTATGCTGCCTGCTTGTTCATATAAAACAATAGAGAGATTTAAATTTTCTAAGACATCTTTGGTCAAGAAACACAGTATGCATGGAGGCGTGAATCATCATGAATAATGGGTGATTCTCACCTGAGAAGACAAAAGAATCGCATAAACAGCTCTAATGACCTGCATAAATAATGAGCTCTTTTAGTCAGGTAGGCTGTGAAAAAACCCTCTGTGATCATGTCTCAGCTCATCATGGTGTAAATCAAACATACAGAAAAAACAGCAATACTGTGAAATATTATTACAATTTAAAATAATGGCATTCTATTATATACTTCAAAATATAATGCATTTCTGTGATGCAAAGTGTCTGAACAATTACGTTACCTCTATGGCATTTCATATAGGCTTTTAGCTTAAAAGCATGCACATTTGGAGAAATATTGATGGATTCTCATATGTTTATGTCAATTTTCTATACAGAGGAGTAATATTTATTCAATATTTATTGTCATCACTATGAGTGCTGGATACTGTGTTTTCAATTCATACTTGCAGCCGGAGGGCGCTCTGTACTCCTTTACTCCACAAATTAATTGAATTATTTAAAACCTGACATTTCAACGTTTTTTTAGACATAAGTCTAATTTTTTTGTGATCAGTATTCACTAAGTTACACTTCATTTTCTGAGAACTATCAGATTGGACTTCGTTCAGAGGGAGAAGAGAGATCACGCATCATGTTAGTTTTCTTTATTTTACAAAAACCACAACATTTTGTTTTTACTCTGAGTGTACACAAATAAAAGAAGATATTCAACAGATTAAAATGGTGTATAGCTCTTAATTGTATGTGCAACATTGGCGGAGTATTTTGAGTCTCTTTCACACTGGTAAGAAAAAAACTGCGGTGGTATCGCCGGTGTGACCGCCGACCCGAGGGAATTAAGTCTTGTCATGTGCTTTGAGTAAAAAAGTTGCTCGTCCGGAAAAAAAATAAGATTTTTGTGTTGCAAATATAATTTATTCTGAAGCAATATTCTCATCAGTGTTCTATCAGCTTTGACATATTTAAATATGCATATTTGTGATATTTACCCCAAGGGCTTTTTTAACCTTTATAAAGGGCTTTTCCCCCCCTAATCTTATTAAATGTATACTTCATCTTTCATTTTAAATTCTTAAATTTGAATTACAATAATAAGACACTATAGGGCTGTTACCAATCAAATTAATTCATTTACACTGAAAATTTACAACTGCATTAAATAATGTTATGAGATGTTTTTTTAAAAAAATTTAATGTACAAATAAGAAATGTTGGAAAGAATGATACTTTTAAACATGAAACTAAACCACCAGTAGGTGGCGGCAGGTGACCAACTTAATAAGTGAGTCATTGAGTCATTCATTCAAACGATTCAATCAAGAATGAGGCAGTTGTTTATGAATGGGTCATTGAATCTTTGACTAAACCGATTCGTTCAAAACACTGATTCATTCATTAGCTAATAAAAACACAGTTGAGTGTCTCTGTGAGATGTGCTATGGTTCTGCTGTGATCTTTGTTTGAAACGATTTTCGCTGTTGAAACAAAACAAAAACAGTCAATACTGCGTCTAAAATGTAAGTGATTTAATTTTAACGAGGCCTACTTGCTTATTGAACTTGTATGAAATCAGTGTCACATTTTCAATCGTGATGGTGTCCATGAAAACAGCACTCTTGGCCGTGTAATGTTGGTGAACTGTATCATATGTTAAAAATATAAAAACCCGTCATTTTGAATTTTTACCGCAGTATGTTAACTGAGTTTCTTTGTCTGTGCTGCGCTCATTTGTTTCAATTTCTCATTGAGAGGCTGCGTGAGCCTCAAACGCAACCTTGTTACCGTCAGTACATTATATATTATTATCCACTATCGATGGCCACTAAATGTGATAAAATCAGAGTCATTCTCGCGTTTTGGCGATTCCCTAGTTATTTTTATTTAATTTATTTAAAATTCTCTTTCAGCTGCCTCTTCAAAAAATCCATTTGTCCCGGACAAGCGTTAATGTCGAGACTTGTTTAATAGTGTTCTTTCCATCTTCTCTCTTCAGCTATTTACATTTTGCACACTAGTTAACTCCATGTCACTTGACAACTGAGCGCGGTGAAAGGGAGATTGACAGCTAATATTAAATAAACTAAAATCTGCTTTAAACTTAAGAACAAAAAGATGAAGTTTAATTGGTTGTGTGACAGAACAGTGGACCGGTCACTGTATCAGCTCACAGAAGGTACATACTGTGCAATAATTAACACATTTTTTGTAGAGAAATGAAATCAGGTCTCACCTCAACAATTATTTGCACTCATAGACATGCTCCCAAATATATTTTGAGGTCGCACACATTAAATTTAGGGAGCATATGCTACCAAAATGGTCCCAGTTTCGAGCCTTGCATCACGTTTTAAAATAATGTACACCTACACTAAACCTAACCGATAGTGTTAACAAAAGCAAATGTGACATAAAAACGCAATCGTAACCATGACATTTAAGCTTGTTTTTGAACTATTGTCTTTGAGCTGTTTTACCGTGACTCGCCTTTCACGGGATTGGTACCTTAGCTCTTCACATCGCAAGTACAATTCTATATCAGCTGAGCTACCACACTGTAAAAGCCGATAAGTTCAGAGTACTCGGTGTCTTCAATTGAAGTTTACCTCAAAAAATTTAAGTAAAGCAACTTGAATCTTTTAAGTAAAGAATAATTATAAATAACAATTAAGTCAAACTGATTTTTTTTTAATTTTAGTTTTATTTAATGTTTAAGTCCACTGTACCTAAAACTATTGTTTACCATACGTAATGTTTTTATTTTTCAATTATTTTGATGCAGTGGTTGTAAAACCCAATTCAGTTTACTCAAAATATTTAAGTAAACAAAAAATTATTTTATACTTCACAAATTCAGTAATTATACTTAAATATTGAATAAACTAACACCTAATCTTTGTGGTTAAGTGTTAGATAGCACCAGCATGTGGTAATGTATCCATTAAAGAGACTATCACTATTTACTTGCATGAACTGTTAATCAACATTCAATATATATAGCCTTGAAATTTTGCAGCCCATTCTCGACCTAACCACAGGCACTACTCTTCACCATGATGGCAACCCTAAAAACTTCAACATCACAGAAACACATTTGAAAACCAAAATAACAGAACATTAAACAATAAAACATCTTCCCCTGTATTAATCTTGTGCAAAAACACACAAAATAACACTCAATTTCAATATTTATTCTCCCTTACAGAGTGTGACGCAAAGCATGCTTGAAACTTGAAATCTGCTGCAGCCCAGTTTAATGTTGAAAGGACTCTTTCAATAACGTTGGTTACGTCGGTAACATCGGCAATGAAGTGACATGGATGACGTCACTTTATATCGCTCAGTAAACTTAAAAATAATAATTTAAGTATAAGGGTTTACTCAAAAATGTTGAGCTACACAAAAATAAAACTAAACTCCTCATTCAGAAAATGTAATTGTTTTAAGTTCCGTCAATGATTTTACAGACTTTAATTGCAGCGTACTCAATCTTTATAAGTTAGTAGTACTGTTCGGGTTTACAGTGCACAGCACATATAATGCTGCCTTTCAAACAGCTCGGGGATGTAAAAATGAGTTATTTTTTCGCTGCTTATACACAGTCGGTTATGTCTTAAGTTGAGAAAGAAAACGCATGTGTATCAGTACATTGGATCTGTGCGTTCGATCTTAAAGTGACAGAGGCCTAATATTTCTGCTGCTGTCTGTTATTAATGTTACTTGAACAAAATAAAACAAAAAGAGAAAATCACTCACTGCTCTTGACTGAATAATTTTTGTAGCTTTAATAAGGATTAATCTATATTTAATTTATGCAGTTAATTTATACATGTTATTTTATATTTGATTATTCAGTTTCTGTAGTTTTTCTTACATGAATACGACTGTTAAACTTACCCGAAAAACGCAAAACACTGTTTATTTCATTACTGACTGTTTACTTGTCTGTTTACTGACTGTTTACTTTTTACTTGTGGTACTTGTCCTAAGTTCAATTCAGAGCTTGAAATCAATCTTGTGCTTTCTGTAAGCTACTGCAACAAAAATACTACATTATAAAAACACAAATATATTGAGTAATCATGAGTGAGCAAGAGGTAATTAATTTCTTTTTAAAAATATGTATAAAAATTGAAAAATGAATTGGCCCTAAACATGGATGTGAACATTAAGATTTTAGTTTTTTTTTAGTTCACAGAGAGCTGTAGCAGAGTTTCAGTTTCTTGTGTGATTTTTCCTTTTTAGTTCTCGTGGATCAAACTGTGCTGCTAATTCAGAGCGCAGGAGCGAATCACAGCATCTCCTTTATTGAAATATTCTCACACTGGTCTTCTTTTGATTTTTCTCTTCTCTTTGATGAAGTTTGCTTCACAATCACTATATAAAGTGCTCCGCTGCTGCGTCCGTAGTGTACAAATGTGTTGATCTGACAGAATAAAACATCCTTTAACAGCACTTCCCTTCCAATCCTGCTGAATTGTGTGTGTGTAATATGACATTAACTGTATAACTGATCAGATGTTTCAGAATAATTCAGTGACGGACTTATTTCAGCTCAGTATATGATGCAGAAATGGTGGCATTCAGTTTTTCAGTTCCGCTTGTCCTGTAATTGGTTAGCAAGTGTTTTATGCTGTGGTTGAATATGCATGCACTTGCCTAAATCTTCTTTAATTATTTCATAAATCTGAGATCATAAAATATAATTGACAGCTGTCGATGACATTACAGTTGCCAACCTGATTTTGTTAAAGTAACTGCATCAGCTTAATTATCTGTTGGGCGGCACTGAGCTGGCCTTCTGCGGCTGAATGTTTTCAGCAAAGCCCTGAATGTAGTTTTTCAATGCCTAGTAATCTTTGTCACAACTAAACACATTCAGCTTACAAATATATGATTTTAACTGTTTTTCATATTTGTTAGGTCTGCTGCATATTGTTTCTGACACAATGTGAAAGCTAATTTTAAAGATTTTGGAAGAATTATGAAAAATTATTAAAACTAGTGATGATTTTGCTGTAGTATTTAATTTTAAAAAAAAAAACATACTGGGAATTAAAACTTTTAATTTATAAAAACTGTTTATATAATTATAGGGCTGGCAATATCTGCCAAATTCATATTTATATAACAAAAGGCAATGATATATAACATTTTTTTTGGTTATTTATTAATTTAATTAATTTTCAAGGAATCAATTTAAGTGATGTTGCAAGTAAACGAAACAATTTAGTTTATACTTGGTCTGATTCGTTTACTGAAAATTTATTTTTCATTAAATACATCCTGAGATTAGTATTATTTAGAAATACAAATAGGAACCTCGCCTAGTGCACCAAAATGGTCAGAAACGGCCCTGTTTTGAGTTTATAATGTTTGGTTCAGTCTGACTGCTAAATCTGAAGAGCTTCAAATGCTTTGAACTGCTACAGTGCAATAAAGACATCAGCATCTTCACATAAAGACCGTCTGAATTTTTTTTTCTTTCTTGATTTTTATATTGTCTGTGTTACTTTTTTTCCCTTTTGGCTTGATTTAACTTAAACCTCTTCAAAGGAATGTTCTGTACAAGTTGTACAGCACATGTCTTTTGTGGCATAATGTCCATTATCATTTAAACTATTTTCAGCCCTTTTTCTATGTACACTACTGTTCATAATTTGGTGGTTGGTAAAGAAGAAATTATTACCTTTTTCAACAAGGATGTATTACATTTATGAAAAGTAACATTTATAATGTTAAGATTATAAGATTTCTATTTCAAATAAATGCTGTTCTTTTCAACTTTTTATTCATCAAAGAATCCTGAAAAAAATGTATCACAGTTTCTACAAAAATATGAAGCAGCACAACTGTTTTCAACATTGATCAGAAATGTTTCTTGAGCAGCAAATCAGCATATTAGAATGATTTCTGAAGGATCATGTGACACTGAAGACTGGAGTCATACTGGAGTAGACTGGAGTAAATTGCAGGAATAACACTAACAGATTGTCTTTAGTCATGAACAGAAAATCTCAGATTTAGCCTATTGTCAATAATGTCTAAGCATTAAAGAGCTATGTGTGTTTTGTCCCTGCTGAAAAATCCAGCTAAAACCAACCTAAACTGGAATCTTAGCTTGTTTAAGCTGGAAGTAGCTGGTTTGAGCTGGTCTCCCAGCCTGGCTTAGCTGGTCAAGCTGGTCTCCCAGCCTTGCAGTCTCCTAGCTAACCAAAAGCCCTCTAAAACCAGCTATGACCAGGATGGGAGACCAGCTAAAACCAGCCTGACCAGCTTAGGCTGGTTTTAGCTGGATTTTTTAGCAGGGGAGGGTTTAAGTAAATGAAAACCTACAGTGTGCGGACAGAGAGAAGCTGTTTGGATGTGAAGTGCAGGATTCATTGAGCATGTTCAGCAAAGCTCCAGAGGACAATCAATGAGGTGAAGGACTTCAGTTCTGCTGAGCCTGTGTGTGTGTGTGTGTGTGTGTGTGTGTGTGTGTGTGAAGGCTTTAATAAGGTACAGTGCACAGAGACCTGCACCGCTGTAGATTGTCTGCTGTGTATATGTTAGTATGTGTCATTTTGAATGACAGCGAACAAATTACAAAAGCAGCAGGAAATAGCGGGACTGATTCGAGGACTTCAGGCTGGTAAAGGTTACTGCAGTAACTCATATTTCCTCAGAGCAGCATATCAGTTCACAGAAACATCACAACAATAACAATTCTGTTATATTGGATATTTCTTAATTTAAGGGACAACACTTTACAATAAGGTCCTATAAGTTAACGTTAATTACATAGTTAACAAAAACTATGAAAAATACTTCTAAAGCAATTTCAACATTTACCAATACATTATTACAGGGGTCCTTGATTATGATTTCACTTTTTTAAGTTTAGTTAGTGTGTAATGTTGCTGTTTGAGCATAAACAACATCTGCAAAGTTACAACGCTCAAAGTTCAATGCAAAGGGAGATATTTTCTTTTACAGAAATGGCTTTTTAAGGACTACAACAAACGGACGGTTGGTAGGGACTACATCATCACAAACCCCAAAATTAACACAAACCCTGCCCCCGAGAACACGCAACAAAGGGGGTGAGGCCATGTTGGGCTGCTTTAGAGAAGAGGAAGAGTTGTTGTAGTAGAGTATTGTTGCCGTCATTGTACGCCGGACTGCTTCACAAACGAGGATCAATTCAACACTGGATTTGCACAAAAGATTAACATGACGGCACATGCTAGTGGATGAGTTGAATCAACTCCACAGCAACTACATAAATTTATCCACTGACCGTTCCTTCTAAAAGTTGTAACTTGTTCCTGAGTCTCTCCATCAGTGTCGACTCTGGTTTGAACAATGTAAGGCTGAACACTGTTACTGACAATCCTCATTTTGGCTGCGTGAGATTCTTCAGCTTTGTTGTTGTTGAGCAACCAAAGCGCAAGCTGTTAAAGCTTTGCCCTCTTTTGAAAAGCAGCCATTTAAAGGGACACACAAAAACACACGTGTTTTTGCTCACACTCAAATAGGGGCAAATTTGACAAGCTATAATAAATGATCTGTGGGGTATTTTGAGCTGAAATTTCACAGAAACATTCTGGGGACACCAGAGACTTATATTACATCTTGTAAAAGGGGCATTATAGGACCCCTTTAAAATCTTTTGATTTTTCACAATCACTATATAAAGTGATATTTTAATGATTTTAATATTTTTTGATATTTTAATGGACCTGAGCTAACATGAACTAACAATGAACAGTTGTATTTTTATTAACTAGCATTAACGAACATTAATAAATACCGTCACTAATGTTATGCTCATTGTTAGTTAACTATACAATTTGGAATGACATGAGGATAAGTACTGTAAAAAAGATTAAAAAAAACTTATTTTTTAAGATTATTGGAGAATGTTTTACCAGAAAATACTATTTCAGTTTTTCTACTTCAAAATTTCATGTTTAATTCAGTGTTACATCCCATTTTTTTTTAATTGTTTGTGAAATTTACTAGCCATTTCTGAGTGAAAATTGTTTCTACACCAAATTTCTTTAAGTGCAGATGATGACACAATCTTCATTATTGTTGGAACTATCCTGTCAAGTTTTCTGAGCAATAAAATTGTCCTCTGTTAGGAAGAGATGTTATGTTGTGAAATCACAGTCACAGTGATGTTGACATCGTTTTCAAGTGTCACAGTGTATTGCCTTTCTGTGAGCCTTGCTCTGTTACTGGGTAAAACACACACACACACACACACACACACACACACACACACACACACACACCACACACACACACACACAACCTATTAACATTTGCACAGCTTTGCTCCCGCTATATAAAAGAAACAGTTTCAGCTGAAAGTGCCTGACATTTAAATGGAGCTTGAGGCCAATAACAGAGAGACACTGATAGAGCTCTGTGTTTGTGTGTGTGTGTGTTTTCCCCTTCGGTGATCCTGGTTAAAAAGGCCAATCTGTATGTGTGATTCAGAACAAGTTTTGTTTCGTATGTGTGAGTGGTGTTGATATGTGGCATTTATCAGTAACCATAATCCTCCACTGCTTCACGGGTGGCCTTGTGGACTCTGTGGCCATCCATCAACCTGTCTGTCAACCTGGGGTCACTATGACAACAAGCAGGGCGGGGCGGTCTGTCTTCACAAACAACACCTGTCAGCTGAGTGATTGATGGATGGCAGTAGCCAATCAGAAATCAGTATCAAAGTGATGGATGTTTAATGTGCACATGATTTATGATTCAGTGAGGGTGTGTGTGCAGTCGTTTTCATGGATGACTTGAGACGTTTCTCAAGAAGGTGATAATCACAGAGCTATTTATTATTAGAAGCTGTAGAAGTGTTATTTTAGTGACCGTCCTGTGTGTGTGTTTATCAGGTGATAAGTGTTAATTATGAGGTGAGACTATGTTTTGTGCAAATGTGTGTTTTTATATTTGAGTCATTCTTCAATTGATATATTGAAAAAACTTCTTGGAACAGTTTCATCCAAATGACAACACTTTAGTCAGCAGTCGGTTCCCTTTGGATTCAGTAAAATGCATGGAAATAAATTAAAATTCTCAATTACTAATTGGTTTTGGTAAGCTACTCTTTAAATTTGAACTCGTGTCCAAATATAAACTTGGTTTGATGGAACTGGGACAAACAAGGAAAATAGTTTAATTAATTTCTTGGTGTGATGATAATGACAGCAGTATTGGGCAGCAATTATTGTTATAAAAAATTGAAATTGTGCCCATAGATGCCAAATCGGAAATATGATTGAGTTCTTTGGAAAGAGTGAAAAGTTGAATTATTCAGATTTTAAAGGGTTAGTTCACCCAAAAAAAAATAATGTCATTTATTACTCACCCTCATGTCATTCTACACCCGTAAGATCTTTGTTCATCTCTGGAACATAAATTAAGCGTGTATGGAGGCCTCACTGAGCCATCGGATTTAATCAAAATATCTTAGTTTGTGTTCCGAAGATGAACGAAGGTCTTACGGGTGTGGAACGGCATGAGGGTGAGTAATAAATGACATTATTTTCATTTTTGGGTGAACTTGTCAGGGTTTTGGGTGGTGGAAGGAGCGAGGACTCAGTGGTGCAGTTAGAAGGGCTCTTTATTAATAAAATAAAACAAAACAAAACAACAAAAACTACCCCGTGGGGGAAAACAGACTTGACTTTACTTGACTCGACTCGACTCGACAAAAGGAAACACACATGGGAAGATGAGATGACAAACCAGCACAGGACTGCAAACACAAGGAGAATAAATAGGAGAGCAAATGAGGCAGGTAACGAGGGAGGACAGGTGGGGCAAATCAACCAATAATGAGGTAACAAGGTGGGCGGGGTCAAGACAATAGACATGAGAGCACATGGCACAAAGAAACACATGACAAGCCATGTGCTCACACCAAACAAAACAAAAACACAAGCACATGGCCAATGAAGACAAATCACAAGCCATGTGCTTACACAAGACGAGACACGAACACGTGACTATGAAAACTCATAAGCCACGTGTTCACACAAAACAAGACAACATGAGAGCACGCAGCCCGTGAAACACAGACTGCATGCTACACAACACAAGACAAAAACACAACATGAAAGCACGCGGCAGGTGGAAATAACCGCGTGCTACACAAAACATGAGACAAGAACGCACGGCAAGTGAAAGTACACACAAACCGTGCGCTCACAATAAAGACAGGACTGGGAGCGCGAGTGTCCGAATCCCGACACGAAACCGAAACCAAACTAGACACGAGTGCCGGGATCCGAACGCCACGCTCCCAACATGAAACAAGGCACGCAGACAAGAGAGCGCACGGCTCGAGAACACTCAAGACCGTACGCTCACACAAAAACAGGACAAGAACGGGAGTGTCAGAGCTCTGTCACGAAACCAAGAAATAAACTAGACAGAAGTGACAGAACTCTGACAGAACTAACCCTTTAAAGTAGCACTTTACAATAAATTTGTAAAGTGTTACCATTTTTGTTGGTCTCGTTTGTTAACATTAGTTAACAAATTATGTATTTACTTTACATTAGTTAACAAGTTATATATTTACTAACATTAACTAACAATGAACAATACATTTGTTACATTATTTATTAAACTTTGTTAATGTTAGTTAATAAAACAGTTTACTATTAGTTCATGTTAGTTCATATGCATTAACTAATGTTAACAAATACGACTTGATTTTAATAACGTATTAGTAAATCTTCAAATTAACATAAACTAAGATTAATAAATGCTGTAGAAGTCTTGTTCATTCTTAGTCCATGTTAACTAATGTAGTTAACTAATGTTAACAAATGAAACCTTATTGTAAATTGCTACCCCTTTTTCTACTATTTAAAAGAGAACATCACAAACTTCTCTTCTTCTCTAGCGCTAGGTGTTGTGGGTACAGATAACATGCTAATCCTAGTGGCGTCTCATTACAATAACGTTGCTGTTATTATTGTTGCTGCGTGTCTGCGTTATTCCCCAGTTAGCTACTTTGACTTGCTCTTGTTTTCACCCTGTGATGCTCCCATTGGCCCTTTGACCCGGTTCCCATGGCGACTGTCATTCTGCACCTAACGCCAACACAACATGACTCAAACTATTGATCTCTGTGCTTTTCATTCACGCTTCTTCTGCATAAAGAGAGAGACCCGTGAGAGTGCTGCGCTTTAGAGGAAAACAAATGTCTTAATGTCATCATTGTATTACACACACACACACACACACGCTCAGCATTAGAAGCTGAAAGCTTGACAGTCCTTTTAACATGCTGTTCTTCTCTCTCAGAATTCCTGACCTGTTTTCAGCTGCTGTTTACTGTGATCTGTTCATAGCAGTTGTTTGTGCTGTTGTTGACATAATTACATGCTGTGTATGATGTGAAGCAGGGTTATTATAGTTAACTAAAACTAAAACTATAAAAAAGTTACTTAAAATAAACACAATGTAAAAAATGAATGTGATTTTAACGGTAAAATATTTTAAAAACGCTACGGAAAAAAATAGGTTATGTAAATAGTAAATAGGTTAACAGTAAGTTCCCATACTATATAAATTTTACAATTTTTAGAAGTAAAAAAGAACAAATCAATGTATAATTTACAGTCAAAAACTGTAAACTGATATTCCCACAATTCCCTGTGTAACACTCCACATTTGAAAGTCTTTTGTTTAAAAAATCATGTTAGTTTTGTTATCAGTTATGTACAGTAGGGTTTTATGTTACATCTTCTGTTGTTTAATGAATGTTTATTGCATTATGTAAGTGTTGTGGGTTACCATGGTGGTGTTTTGCATTTGCGTGAATCACTCTTTGCATGTTCTTTATATTAGTATATACTTTAGCGCGTGGAAAAGCTACTTGTGATGAACTCTGATTCTTCATGTGGCTTTCTCTTTTACCACCTGCATTATTATGGTGGTTGTCAGTATATGCTAAAGGTACAAAACAGATTTTAGTAGTAGTGTGCATTGTTGAATTTACTGGTTTACATTCAAATTTTCTTGTTTGTAGATTACAGTTTTATACTGTAAAATTTACAGTTTGTTCTGTAAATGTGTTTACAGTTTTTCTGTATTTTTTACAAAACTTATTTTATCTAGTTGCCAAAGCAACATTTCTTATTTTCATTTAGTTTAATCTGATGTTTAAAAATAACTAAAACTGAAACTGAAATAAAAATGAATAAAAAACATTATATAAACTTATTAAAAAAACTACTAAAATAAATGACAAAAACAACAAAATTACTAAAACTTAAATAGAAAATAGAAAAATAAAAACTAATTCAAAGTAGTTAGTTGCCAAAGCAACCTTTCTTATTTTAATTTACTTTGATTTTATGTTCTATAATAACTAAAACTGAAATAAATATAATACAAATGATACAGACTTTTTAAAAAATGACAAAAACACAACAAAATTACAAAAAAATGTAACTAAAATGAACTATAATTATATCTCAATGATACTAAAATAACTTGTAGGACATTTATAATATTTCATAGAACACAAAAATTGTGCAGAATCAATTAAGTAAACCATTGCAATTCTTAACAAAAACTTTGGAAATGTAATTTATTTCTGTGATCAAAGCTGAAATTCAAATGCTGAATACACAAATGCTGAATTTTCAGCATCATTACTCCAGTCTTCAGTGTCACATGATCCTTCAGAAATCATTCTAATATGCTGATTTGCTGCTCAAGAAACATCTAAAACGTCTTATTGAAACACTAACTTCAAAATATTGTTCATGTCAACTGGCTCAACCTATGGCACATGTTTTGGGTGGGAGTACCTCTTTTTCTGACCAATGCAAAAGCAGTGTTTGGAGAAAACAATTACTTATGCGATGGTCTTTGGTACATGTAGTGCTGCAGAAATTACACTTTGCAGCTTTAAATGTGTATGTAGAATGAGATGTTTGCTTCATCTTGTGTGTGATTTTCACTCTAATAGTTCTTTTCTTTCATTCTCTCTGGGGTTTTGAAGCGTGTAAAAGATTTTCAGACGGGCTGCTCACACATTCTGCTACTTGCACAAATATAACAAACTCTTTTTGACAAAAATAAACATTTGAAATGAAAGTGGACTCCAATTTTTCCTAGATCTCACTGTCAGTCTCTCTTATCTCTTTGAACTGTTAGTTAATTGTTAATGTTCTGCACATTAAATTTAAAGGTGCCCTCGAATGAAAAATTGAATTTATCTTGGCATAGTTGAATAACAAGAGTTGAGTACATGGAAAAGACATACAGTGAGCCTCAAACTCTATTGTTTCCTCCTTCTTATATAAATCTCATTTGTTTAAAAGACCTCTGAAGAACAGGCGAATCTCAACATAACACTGACTGTTACGTAACAGTCGGGGTGTACGCCCCCAGTATTTGCATATGCCCATGTAAAAATTAATTAAAAAAAAATCTAGGGGGTATTTTGAGCTGAAACTTCACAGACACATTCAGGGGACACCATAGACTTATATTACATCTTGTAAAAAAACGTTCGATGGCACCTTTAAATATGTGTGACAAACTGTATCATATTCTTTTTTAGAAATATCTACTATGTAAACCACATTTTCATTGAAATCATCAGGCAAATGTAAAAACATCTTAGACATGGCAATATCTGCAACACTTACATTGAACTATTTCTGTTTCTCTTTTTCTCTCATTCATGCTCTAATGGCTTCACTCTGTTCTCATCATCAGGTAAGTGTTTTTACCCTTTAAAGCATTGTGTATGTGTGTTTGTGTATATGTGTTTGTGTGTGTGTGTGTGTGTGTGTGTGTGTGTGAGAGAGAGAGAGAGAGAGAGAGAGAGAGAGTGAACTGCAGTAATGCAGAATTTGTGTATTTGTAGATTGTGCGGCTTTGTTGTTTTCAGGACCCCAGAGATGTACTTTCATAGTCTCTGGTGATGAAGATGTACTTTTGGACACTGCAGCAGGCGATACTTAGCTTTATTTTACCTTCCCTAGAAAGAGTCTAATCAACAGACTAGTAAATTAGTCCATTCAACTAATTAGTCCCACCCATTTGCTTATTGTGTTTGCCAAGCTTTCAAAGTAGGTCTGCATTACTGTGGTAATTGCTGGAAATTTCTATTTTATGGTTTTCAGTGAATACACAGAGATTCATTTTTTAAAAGAAATGTAATAATCCATATGAAACAGCGCTCACATCCTTGGAAGTTTGCTAAGGCCTCCTGTGCTTCCTGGTTGAGAGTTTTTGTTCTATCATGTATAAAATGACATAACATTGGAGATAGACATTTAAAATTTCATAGTATTCTATTACTGCACATTTCATCATGATTTGTGCTCCGCAAAACTCCAGTGTATCTGCTTTTACTGGTCTGCAGATTTTTGTGGCCTGAAATATTTCTTTAGGTATGACAATTTTTGAAAGAAATTAGAATGCATTATATACTGTATGCTGTGCACAGAATGCAATTCTCTGTGTGCAATAGAATAAACCAAGTGTGCAATATACAGTACAGTGCCCATCAAATGTTTGGAATCATTAACATTTAAAAAAAAACTTTTATGCTGAGGCAGCATTTTTGAATAAAAAATACAGTAAAAACAGTAATATTGTGAAATATTATTTCAATTTAAAATAACTGTTTTCTATTTGAATATATTTTCAAATATAATTTATTCCTGTGATGCACAGCTGAATTTTCAGCATCATTATTCCATTCTTCATTGTCACATGAGCCTTCAGAAATCGCTCTAATATGCTGAATTGCTGCTCAAGAAACATTTATTGTTATTATCAATGTTGAAAACAGATGTGCCGCTTCATATTTCTGTGGAAACCATGATGCATTTTTTTTCAGGAATCAAGTTCAAAAGAATGGCATTTTCTTGAAATATAAATCTTTGTAACATTAAAAATGTTTGTATTGTTACTTGTGATCAATTTAATGCATCCTTTCTGAATAAAAGTATTTTTAAATTATTTAAAATGGTAGTGTATAATCGTATCCAAAAAAAAAAAAAATATTAAACTGTTTTCAAAAGTAGATGCTTTTGTCTCTTAGGACATTTGTGTTATCATGGTGATGGAGAGCGGTGGGACAGGAAAGTTTGAAATTAGAATCAACGAAAATTATTTTATATTCAAATAATAGAGTGGTGGTTCTGTGTGTGGTAGATGTGTTTTAAAGTTCAAAGCTGTGTGAGCAGGTTGTTGTTTATTGTGTGAAAAACAGGTTTATATAAGCTGGATGGTATAATGTGTGTTCTCTGATCTCAGCAAGTTCTTCCCGGCTGAAATTCAGCTTTAACAAACATCAAATACAGAAACCAGAGCGTGTAAGAACAGCGTGTAGTTTTAAATTTGTGTTTGAACACATTGAGACTGTGGCCGAGAATTCAAATGAGATGAGAGGAGCTGTGTTTGAAAGAGAATGGACATTCATTTGAGCACAAATAGAGCTGTATATTGACCAATCTCAGGCCAGAACAATCTGTTTTATAATCTAAGACACACACACACAGTATATATATGCACACACACGCAAAGTGTAGCCTAAGAGTTAAAGGTAGAAAAATAACTTGTCTGTACTGTGCATGCATGTCATATATATGAAATATTCTTCTCAGATCATTTCTCAAAGACTCTCGTCTCTTTTTACTCTCGGCCGGTCTGTTACTCTAGTGGTTGAACTAATTAGTGCTGTTAGCTGAAACAAGCATCACTATTACTATTACTATCACTATTATCACTGTGATTCATAGTTGAGGTTAGAGGTTTGTATAAAACACTAATGCTTTGTAGTAGAATTAAGTATATGTGCATCGTCTTGCAGCCTTATGAATGATTTCTCAAATCATTTGTGTCTTGTTGAGGAGATTATTGTGATGCTACTTTAAGTAGGATCAGGGTCATAAATTAATGGGGGCTTTGGGCAAATATGAAAGCAATATGAACAAAAATGCCCTCATATTCAAGATATGGGTGCAAAAAATGCCCCTGCGCAATTAAACTAAATCTAATATGACTGTCATGATTTATGTGATATGTGAAATTGCCGGACTATAAAATGGGTGAAAAAATCTCACAGACGCACATTGAAGGAGAGACCCGAGTCACATCTACAGACCAAAAGATCACTGAGGCTTGAGACGGTGCAGAATGACCCAGAACACCCTAACAACCCACTCACTGACTTAAAACCACTTGAAACAGCTTATCAAACGCACAGCCATGTCCTGGCAGCCACCCACAGCACTCCAGCATCAGAGTTGTGCACTGGGAGACACATTCATGCAGAATGTAAAAATCAAGTTGAATTAATCTAGTTGAATTATGCCACCATGGCACTGGGCAATAATAACTCTCATGTATATACACATTTTTATTTATATACAGTTGTAAATACAGTATTTAATATGTAATTTGTACATAAACGGCCTAAAACTAACTTAAAATTTACTGGCCAAAACTATTTTTTACCAGGCATGAAACAAAACAGGCAGTTATGACACCAATATTTTAGATACTAGTGAAAATTCACAATCCTCTATTCTAATTTCGATACTTCAGCTAAAACTAGCTACTAGCTTAATTAATATAATTTTGATAGCCTGCATTTTTAAAGACAAGTAAACTGTCAGTAATAAAATAAGACAAATAATCAAATTACAATCAATAGCACAAATAAATACAATGCAACAAAGAAACAGTGCTTTTCATGCAGGACTAACAGCAGTTTTCAGGTACAGAAATTTAATAAAGTAGTCTAATCAAATAAATAACTGCATTGTCTTCATATCCTTTTTTAAGGTTTTTTTTTCCCTTTGATGTTCGGTTAACATAACAAATGCAGACAGCAGCAGGATTATTAGGATGCTGTCACTTTAAGAGCGAATTCATGCATGTGTTTTCTTTCTCAACTGAAGACATAACAGACTATGTTTACTAGCATTTTTTGACATAATTTTGTGTGAATTTGTCCGTTCAAGCACAGGAAGGCATGAAAGAGAGCTCAACTTGAGCTCAACGCTGTCTGAGATGTGGCTTTCAGGGTGCACGATTCGGATGTTTTGGATGTTAAACTTCCCATACAGAACATGAGTAACAAATTCCCTTTCGAGTGTTCTAGCGCCTGAATATTTACAGTTGAAAGGCTTAAACTTTCGTGATGATGCAGCACTGACCGTCAACTGTACAGTGTCGTTCATGTTCATGTTCTCACAACATTGCATTGTTAAAACTCATAAAATGTTACCGGCCATCTGGCTATTGACACAGTTTCATATACTCGTCAACACAAATTTTCAAATTTTTACTTGCGTTTGGCGCTTGACGAGAGTTAATTTTATGCCCTGTGTACATAGGCCTTCTACATAGGCCATCTAAATGTATATTCCTTGTTTCCCTACTTATTTATTTTTTTTATTATATATATATATATATATATATATAGTAGTTCCACATATTTAATTCTTTATTCTATTGTGTTTTATTTGTATGTAAGTTCCTAGAGCTCCTGGAAACCATAGCAAATTCCTGTGTGCTTGGCGAATAAAGTGGATTCTGATTCTTTCGTCATATAAACTAGATATAATACGTTTTGCTGCATTCCAACAGTGAAGCTCAAACACACATACAGTATGTCCTGGTTTGACTTGTTTTTCACTTCCAAAAACTTTTTTACTGTAAAATTACATGAAATGTCCAATTAGATTTATAAAAATTTTTCACCGTATATAGTAAGGGAGCTAACCGTTATCCAATTAACAGGTTTTTATCATATATATTTTGACAGTCTTTTGCCGTTAAAATTATGATAATTTTTTAATGTATATATTTTTTTTTTTTTTATTTTATTATTTATTTATTTATTATACATATCTATATACTGTATTAGTGTTTACCTCAAGCTGAGAAGGTGTGCTGTTTCATCTGAGAACATTGAATGTCTCAGGACTAATCCAGAGTTTTGGCATGAGTTCATTCTCTACATGCCCTTGAGCTGTGTGTGTGTCTGATTGTATTAACATGTGGAAAGCCCTTCGTTATCAGACGACTGCTCCTGTTCCGCTGAACACTAGATCTAAATAGCTTACACACACACACGCAGCAGCAGTAGCATGTTTACTTTGTTTGTGTGTACATTAATATGATGTTTAGCTCCATATGCATGATGGTTGTAAGGTTCATTTGTGTTTGATGTTCTGTGGGAGGAGAGGCAGGTGTGGGTGTTTACATTAGCTGCTTTAATGCAGATGCAGAATGAAACTGTATTGCTTCAGGTTGCTCTTTTATAGCTCAGTAGACTTAATGGAGTTAATGGCATTTAAATTGTGTTTCATTTTGTGCTGATATCATGAGGAATTATATTTTCTTGATCTTTTGATATAAAAGAGCTTGTTTTCATGTCAGCCTGCTGTAACTCTTAAAACTTCATCCACAGGTCATAAAGAGCATTTATTGTAACTGGATCAGTCCATCTCAAGTGTGGTCCAAAAACTGTAAAGTTGGGTGCTTGACCATTTTTAAGTTGTAAAAACACTGTAAAAAAGTAAAGTGAAATTTATGGTAACAGCTGTGGTTGCCAGAACTGTATTACAATACAGTAATGTTTCTAAAATTAGGAAATTGTGGACTGACCCAACTAAACTGCAAAACAACTCATAAATGTGAGTTTATTACTTTTTTTTTTTTTTATATTTTGCTACCAATATGATTGTATTACTTGATTGATTGTACTTTTTCCCTGCAGAATTCCTCAATTTCTTTCCAAAATCAGCACAGAAATTCCAGAATGAGTTTTCGGGTTCCATCTAGGCCTGCTCATGTGTGAATATCTGTGTGTGTCTGTGTGTGCAGATGTGGAAGCCCTCAGGCTGTGTGTCTGTAGATTTCAGGGGTGTTTCTCTGTCATTTTTCAGGGTTTGTCACTGATTGATCTTTACTTTCGTCTCAGGTTTTGTTCCCTGCTCTCTTCTTTTCGCACTTAGACAGCGGAGCACAGACTACTGCTTTCCCTTTTCATTTTTTTCTTGCTTTTTCAGGCACCTCCATCACTTGCTCTTCTCATCTTATAAAACCATTACAGTAACCGAACAAACACACAGTCATTTATCCTGAATTCAACCTTCCTGCAGACAGGAAAATAAAGGTCTAATTCTCCTTAACGATTATAACGTTCATCATTTTTCTATCTGTAATCATTTGCACTCAGTAATTAATAAAGCCAAATGAGTCATGAATTGCATTAGCTGCAATGCATTATGGGAATTTTGAAGGTGTTTGCATAATTGAGTGATTAGCGGAAATAAAAATGGAGTTAAACCTTCATGGAGACATTTTTGCCAAATTAAACCTGAAAAGACTTATTCTGAATGCTGAAGCAAAGGCTCTGAAGGTTTGAAGATGTGACAGAAATGCACCTGTTAGTTTGCCTTAAAATTATTTTTAAAGGGTTAGAGATGTATTGCAGAGAGTAGTGAGACAAACACACAATGATTTTAACAGCTTAATACACAACACACACACACACACACACACACACACACAGTGACACGTTCATTCATCATCACTGTGATGTGTGCCATTACATCTGCTGAAAGGAAATGACTCAGAAAATTAATGATCCACACACACGGTTGCTAGTAAGGATGGTCATGTAATCAGATAAATCAGCCAAATACTTTTAAAATATTTATTTCATAACATCGTGTCAGACAGGTGTCTTGTATCATTTCTCACTGGATTTTCAGAGTATTAGGCTATTCATTTTGCCTTTTTTAAGGCTGTGTTTTAAAGACTTGCCTCGAGACCCTATCCTCTATTTTGTGTGATATGAAATGTTTTGGGGATAAAATAAATTCATGCAGTTTACTGGTCGATTGATATTTATCACCATGGCTGATATCGGCCAATTTTGACAAACACTCTTAGTTACAGTGTTTTTTTCCTTTGTATACATATGTCTTTGTTTGTGAAAAATACTGTAATATCATCATCAAGTTTTATAAAATCAAAATGTTATTTGCAGTCTTGCTGATATTTGGGGAAAAAATAGCTCATTTGCTTGTGTGATATTGCTAGGGCGTTGCTAGGGTATTCATTCTGGGTGGCTGCTATGGTGTTGCTAGGGCGTTTTGCTATTTTGAATGGAAGTAATTGTTTACTAGCTTAAGTCAAAACTCTGTGTAGTCACTTTTAAGAAAGAAAGAAAGAAAAAAAACTCTGGCTGATGGAGTGTGTGTGATCTAAATGAGTTTGTAAGATTAACATTCAAAACATGGGATCTTCACACTTATGAATTCACTTGAGCACTTTAATTCCATATGCTGAATAACTGCAGCCAGAGAGATGATGGGATAGAAAGCAGGAAGACAGGTAAAGGTGGATATTTGTGTAAATAGATGAATTCTCTCCTGTAGTCCTACTGACCAACACTGTTTTTTTTTTATTAGTATAATGTTATAATATCTTTTCCACCTCAACAACATGAACAGCATTTGACATTTGCCTCACAACTGCAACACATTTAATGAGCTTTGTTTACAAGCTCTTGACAACATTAGACAGAACTGTGTAAATGCCAAGTGACCAAGCTGAATCCAATTAAGTGTTTGTAGAAAAAAAAAGGCAATACAAATTTAAATCTAGTTAGTCAAAGTCTGCAAAAATACAGTAGCAAGATTAAGTTTTTTGGTTGATTGATTGAATACTTTATTGAACAACAACAATCAACACACGAAGTGTTCAAAAGGATAAAAACACAAAAAGCCCATAGGCTTATTTCCATTGTGGTCCTTAAGATGGAAGATGAGTAACAGTACATATACTAACAACATTGAGGACAATGAAGAAAGGGAGCATAAAAATACAAAAAAATAAACCAAAAACACAATATAAAAACACAATTCCCAAAAGACAGGCAGACACACAAATAGTCAAAACAATATTCCTACTACCTCAAGGGTTTCTATTTCCTTACTTTTATAAGTTTAATAACCAAGTTTTTAAGTTTTACAGGTTGAACTTAAATTTACAGTAAAAAGATGATTTTGGTAAAGATAGATGACTTGTTCTTTTTCACTTCCAAAAACTGTTTAACAATATTTACATTACATTAGCATTAACAGTATTAACATTTAATAATATTTTACTGTAAAATTATTTTAAAGTCGCAATCAAAATTGAAGTTTTTTTGGCTTTTAGTAAGAACATGTTAGCCTTAAGGCTATCTATTAAGTGAGTGTGCTCCAAAACAATGACAAAATTCATATTTAGAAGATATTTGTGTTCAAAACATACAGTCTCTCACTTCCACCAATATGTATTAGTGATTTTGATGACATAACGCTGCATTTCAGCTTCTCATCAGATTTTCTGTCTAATCAAATGCTCTCTAGAATCTAAAGCATCCCGCCCCCTACATTATAAATAGACACTCGGTTACTTGTTCACACATTTAGGGCCCTATTTTAACGATCAAAGGTCATGGTCTGAAGCGCATGGCGCAGGTGCATATGGGCATGTCCGAATCCTCTTTTGCTAGTTTAACGATGGAAAAAAATGGTCGGTGCACCAGACGCATGGTCATAATGAGTCATGGGTGTGTTTTGGGTGTAACATGCAATAAACCAATCAGAGTCTCATCTCCCATTCCCTTTAAAAGCCAGTTGCGCTTGCACCATGATGGATTCGCTATTTACATGGCGGAATTTGCAAGTGGACTGAACTCTTCTCCAGAGAGGAATCCTTTTATTTTTAATATTTAAAAATGTTTGTGTGCTGCTGCATGTCCCTGTGTGTGTAACAAGGATTGTGTTGGTCAATGGCGCAGTCGTTTTCAGTTGCCTCAAAATAGCAACGTGCCAACAATGCGCCTGAACACACCCCGTTTTCAGACCAGCACGCCCATGGGTGAACAGATGGGCGCGAGTGCATTTGCTATTTAAACAACGTGGCGCTGGACATGAAAATGATAACTGCGTCAGGCTGAAACTAGCAAAAAACATTTGCGTCGTGCCTGGCATCGCATTGTGCTGTGTTTTCTACATGCTGAATGAAACATAGTGCACTATATAGGGGATAGGGAATGATTAAGTGTAAATATGCTTTCCATTGAGGCGAATTAAGTCTGGTTTCACGTTAGTGTCATGCGAGACATGATAACACAGAGCAGATCATGTGTGTTGGCGCAGACCATAAAACATATCAGACACATTTGAATTCTACACAGAATGCTATATTTTAAAGCGATATAGAGGAGATTTAGGAGGAGAAACAGTTAGAGATCAGAAGGAAACTGAGGTTTTACCGAGCTCAACGGCTCTGGCTGAACTGTGATATAAACTAAACGCTATTGGCTGTTTTTAAAAAGGGGAGGAGCTGTTCGATATGTCCCGCCCTGTCTTCCTGTTTCAGTGGAAATTACGTCAACACATTGATTAACGCTGCGCATTACAAGGCACTTCAGTGGGACTTTAAATGTCCCTGTACATTTTTTTAATTTTTCATCATATATAGTAATTGAACTCACCGCTTACCATTTAACCAACAGGTTTTTACCATTAACCATTTCTACAGTCTTTTACCACAAATATTACATGAATTTTTACAGTGTGGGAGAAAAATTGTATTGATTAAATCCCTGATTAAATTAAATCACAATGATAGTGATTAAATCACTGCAGGACACTGTGCTGTTTGTTGCATTGGCAATCCTGCTTACAAGATGAGCAGCTGCTTGATTTTTATCGAAATTATCTTCTGTTATTATTTTCTGTAGGACTGACAGACATCTCTGAAGGATTTTGAACTTTCATACGCACTTGGATTTTAGCTGAGATCATGTAAATTTGTTTCACCTGAAGGACAGCTTCAATTAGTCTCCTGTGGCGCATCCATTGTTGTCAGCCGCCTCATTGTTGAAGGTTTGTTGTTGTGGATGCGGCTGCGTAGATGTGGCAGCTGTCACAGCAACGGCGGCAGGAGAAATTCCTCCGATCTGAGTCTTTCCCAGATGAAAGGATACATTTCTCTCGCTCGCTGTCCCTGGGTTCATCTGTGCATGTAAGGTTTTTAAGGTTTACACGAGGATGTCAGCGTATTTGGCGGCCCGGTGAACCTTTTATTGCTGTGATATTTTCAGTGTGTGGCCGTCATTGTGTCGTGAAGGATTAAAGAACGAAGATGTGAAGCTGTAAATTATTAATTAGACACTATGAGCCATGTGTTTTCCAACGATACAGTCGCTAACACACACTTCAGGTTTTTCCAATTACAGCTCAGTGATTGGTGGCTCTCGTGTTGATTAAGAGGGTTTGGTTCATTTAGGGTAATTATGTCCGGCGCTCTCTAAAGTCACACAACCTCTCATAGCCAATCAAAACCTGAGAGCTGTCTGAGAACCCAGATTCTGACACTATGCTTTTCCAGGTACTTATCCTTCAGTAAAACTGATCACTTTTTCATCTGATGCCTTACAGCTGAAGTATGTTGTTTTGGCACAATGTGTGTGTGCATTTTTAGGCCTTTTTTGTTATTTGTATAGTGCTTTTCACAATACACATTGTTTCACTGCAGCTTTATAGAAATAATAAAGTTAATGTTTATAATATCATAATAGCTTATAGTTTACATTTTGTGATGATATAAAAAAACAATGATATTTTACACCGATACCAGCTGTACGTTATCACTCTCGCTTCACTCACCTCACTCACTCTTCTCATTCTCTGCGGTTGAAAATTGCTTTTATTGTGCATAATTTTACTCATTCCTGCATATTTTGCATTCAGCCCAAAAGTGCGCACGCATAAAGCCGCCTCTCAAACAGCTCGCAAGTACCAATTTGAGTTCTATTTCATGGCTTATTGCGCTTAAACGGTCAAATATTGTCAAATGTCAAAATGCCGTCTTGGCGAGTATTCCGGTAAAAACAGTCAGCTTTGTAATGTAAATAGTTGAGAAAGAAAACGCATGTTTGTAACAGTAATATTGGATTTGTACATACGCTCTTAAAGCAGGGGTGTCCAAACTACGGCCTGGGGATGAATTTTAAATGGCCCACAGCTTGTCTATTAAAATATATTATATGTGGCCTGCCATGCATACTTTACAAATTGTACAGTTTGACAATGTCAACACAAGGTGGCAGTACTATATTTTAGGCCCAGGAAACAACGCGAAACGAAACAGCGCTACATGTGCGTGACTCACAAGTTAAAAAATGTGTATACTTGCTGAATATCTCGATCACACGACCATTAAACAACTAGTGAGAAGTGTTCGAGTTCGGCGTAGAGGTCTCAGGTACAAGCTGCAAATCTCTCTATGATTTAATTTAGTTTAAAGCCAGTTGAACAGCGCTGACTGAATCAACAACACTAATGTGCAAATCAGGAGAAACACTGAGACGATCCAGTTAGAATACTTTTCAACCAACAATTCAACAACATTTATCATCGATTTACTGTGGTAACACTAACTGTAACCATGGTATTTTGTCAGAAATGTAGGTTAACATCTAATTGTATTTAACTTTTTATGTAGACATGTATTAAATGAGTAATAAAGGCCGAATTACAGACTATTTTTTGTCATAAACTTGCAGTTTTGTGCATTTGTATTTATATTAAATGTGTTTATAGACTAAATACCATAAAGCCATTCTAGATATAACAATATTTTTACTTTTTACCTTATAGTGAGGTGCCATGTGTGGTTTTACCTGCGGTGATGTAATTGGAGTAGTTTTTAATTTAAATAAGAATAGAGTTCTAACTCAGTAATAATATTTAAATTTCACCCTTTAAAAATGAGGTTGTTAAAAGCTTTACAGATATTGTTTGTGTATTAAATTTACATCTCTGTCCTATCTCAAGCTACTCTACTGTCAGCTCAAGCTTTTGTCAAATCTGTCATGTTTTCAAGAAACAAAACATGTAATACGTATATATATATACACTGTAAAAAATTACCGTGATTTTAACAGTAAAAGACTGTAAAAATGCTGCGGTGAAAAACTGTTAATTGGTTTACAGAAAGTTTCCGTACTATATACGGTGAATAACTGTAATAGATCTAACGGTACATTTAATGTAATTTTACAGTAAAATACCGTTAAATTCACAGTTTTTGAAAGTGAAAAATAACAATTCATTGTAAAATTTACAGTGAAAAACCGTAAATTGACATTCCCACAATTCCCTGCGTGACACTTCACATTTGATATATTTTTGTTGAAATAATTCTGTTTCTTCTTAGTTTTTCTCATTTTTTTCTAATCAGTTATGTACATTAGGGTTTTATGTTACATCTAATGTTGTTAAATTAATGTTTATTGCATTTTTAAAATTTCATGCATGTTACCATGATGGTGTTTAGTGTGTGTGTGAATGACACTGTGTGCTCCTTCTATATTAGTAGTCCTCCTCAGCTTGTGGAAAAGCTGCTTGTGATGAACTTTGATTCATCATGTGACTCTTATCACCACTGTGTTGGTGACTGTCAGTGTATTATAAAGATACAAAACAGATATTAGTACTTCATTAGGTTGGTAAATTAACATTATATCAGTTAATGAAATATGTTATTTTACCGTAAATTTTACTGGGATTTTTTTTACAGTGTACTGAAATCCAATGTTAAATATACATATTTAAAATGTAAAATTCACATGTAACTCCGTAAGTATGTTTACGGTTTGATGTCATTTTTACAGTATTGTTCTGGTAACCACAGCTGCCGGTATTTTTCCGTAGAAACAACGGGATTTTTTTTACAGTGTATATATATATATATACTAGGGTGCAACGGTTCAGATACTCACGGTTCGGTTTGTATCACGGCTTTAGGCTCACGGTTTCGGTATGGTTCGGTATGTGCTATGTTCAAGTAAAAAATTACTATTGTCAAATAAAAAAAAATATGAACAAATAATAAAACGGCACAAATAAATACAGTAAGGCAAAGATACAAATAAATAAAGCTTTTCAGGTTTTTCATATATCCAGTTTTCAGGTACAGAAATTTAATAAAGTAGCTAATAAAATGTAAAACAACATTGCATGTAATCTTCACTATATAAATTAAATAAACATCAGTCATTATTAATTTTTAAGTTACTATTCAGTCATGAGCAATGAGTAATTTCCTTGTCTTTTGATGTTTGATTAACATTAAAAACACATTCAGACAGCAGGAATGCAACGGCTGCTGTCTCTTTAAGACATAATACATGGATCAGTACACTAATACTGAACACATGCATTCTTTCTCGAGTATATAAGTTCACTAAAGACATAGCCGACTATGCTTGCTAGGATAGATCGCCAAGACAGGCATGTTGACATAATTTTGTGTGAATTTGTCCTTTTAAGCACAATACTTGAAGGAGACCTCAATATTTGCGGGCTGTACATGCGCTTCCGCGTGCGCGCTTCGGATGAGTGCACAATTCTTCTCAGCGCGTGAGTAAGTTCTCTTTCGCGCCTTGCACTATGTTTAAATTGGCAAGGCTTAAATGAGTTTAATTTAAAAGCAGATAGCAACGTGTGCTGTTCAGATCTCACCTGCGCTCTCGCGCTATCAACTCCCAGGTGATGACGGCAAATTGACTGGTCATAGAGTATATGATACGGCACTCGCATTGAACAAAGTTTAGGGGAAGCCAGAATGCGTATCCATCGACAGAAATGTACATTAGCCTAACTCTGTCTGTCTGTTTTATTAATTTTCTACAAACCATATTATAGATGCGTATGCTTGTCAGATATGAGATGAACCCACGGTGCAAGTGCGTGCCAAACCGAGTGTGCACAACGGTTTTTTCGATTTTTTACCGAGAACCGTTTCACCCCTTATATATTCAGTGTGCATATATATATATATATATATATATATATATATGTATATATATATTAAATAGAAAACCGACCCTGATGTGTCCACAACATTGAATCTGGCCCCCTTTTAAAAAAATGTGGACACCCCTGTCTTAAAGTGACAGCAGCCTAATAAACCTGCTGCTGTCTGTCATGTTAATCAAATAACAAAAAAGACAAAGAGAAAATCACTCACTGTTCTTGTAGCTTTTGTAACTTTAATTGTAAGGTTTAATCTGTATTTAATTTTACAATGAAGACTATCCAGTGTTATTTTACATTTGATTATTTGCATTTCTCCCTGAATACTATTGTTAGACCTATCTGAAAAACATAAACCCGTGTTTATTTCATTTGTCTCTTTATTCTTTATATTTTCATTTATTTGTGTGTAGGGGAATTTACAGTTAAAGACCCAATGACCATATATGATGAAAGAAGACCCAAAGTCAGAGTTTAAAAAAATAAATTGAAGGAAATTTTACTGAAGAATAGTTTGCAGTTTCAAAAGCTGAAGCCAGCTTCAACACTCACAAGGAGTTTGTAGGCCGCTCTGCATACATTCACATTTCCACAACAATTATACTCTAACATTGTTCACTAACTACATAATTACTTAAATTAACTCATAAATACAGGTTTAATGATTTTGATTGGTTAAGAATCGATAAATTAGAAATTGTCAACACATGGATTGATAGACATAATGTCTCCATAGATGTACAGATGACAACAAGACCATGGTTTAGGCATAGAGTCATAGAACTGCTCTTCTAGGTGCCAATTTGTCAGGAAAAACAAGTCATTCCATCATCCAGGGTGCAAGTTGTTGGTTGTTCATTTCACCAATACTGATCTGTAACAAAGGATATTGGTGCACATAAACAGATACACAGCTACTTCAAGGTTGAAGTTGGATGAGCAGGATATTTCCTTAAAACATATAGATAAGTTGTACTCCTCTCTCAGTGAGAGGTACAGGCACTCTAGCAGGGTTCCCACTCGTCCTGGAAAACCTTGAAAACCTGGAGAATTGATGACAACTTTCCAGTCCTGGAAAACACATGGAAAATTAGAGAAAATTAGAAAAATGTCCTGGAAAATCTTGTTGTTGTCCTTGAAAATTATTTTTTACAAAGTTCTTCAGCTGAGAACAGAAGAGTTTATCACTGGCCAAAAACATTTACTGTTAGTTGCAGAAAGTGTGATGTTCAGGAATGCTGAGTTTTGATGTGAGAGTAGTATTTTCAATGATGATGTTTAGTTTTGTGTTGCCACTTGCAGCACTTAGCTATAACTGCTAAAATGTATGCAGTAAATAGTAATTGGGAAACAGCTACCTAATTCAGTAACTTGCTGACTAATAATTTTTATGCAATATAAGGTCAATAAGAGGTTTATTGTGCAGTGTAGCCAACTTCATTGAATATAACAGGAGTTTTCACAACAGTGCAGAACTTTCCGCTGAAGTGACTGACAGCTGCAGTGATTAAAAAGGGAAATTTATAACCCATTTTCAATTTGAAAAAAAAGTTTTTCATGCTGCTAACACACTGCAAAGTTTTGGGAATGACTAACTTATTTAAATGTGGGATTGAATCCAAAATTATACACTCTAAAAAATGTTTGGTTAAAAACAACCCAAGTTGGGTTGAAAATGGACAAACCCAGCAATTGGGTGTTTTAACCCAGTGGTTGGGTTAAATGTTTGCCCAACCGCTGGTAGTTTTATTTAACCCAACACTGATGACTATGGCTGGCTTAAAATGAATCCAAAAATAGGTGAGAAATTAAAAATCAGACATAATTACTAGAGGCAACAATAATAATCAAAAGGTGTATATTTATTAATAGCAATTTAATAAATGTTTATGTTTATTATTCATTATCTTATTAATAAATGCTCATTTATTAAACATATTAATAATGTTCATTTCCAGCATATTTTGGGTCATTTAAGCAAGCAATACAGTAATTTTTATACAACAGTTGAGTAAATAAAACTACCCAGCACGTTGGGCAAACATTAACCCAACCACTGGGTTAAAACAACCCAATTGCTGGGTTTGTCCATTTTCAACCCAACTTGGGTTGTTTTTAACCCAGCATTTTAGAGTGTACTGATTGACATAGTGATAACCAGCATTGGACGGGACAGAAAAAATTCTAACATCAAAATAGATGTGTGCATTGCGTAAATGCAGACTAATAGACCTGCCACATATTCTATTACATGTTATGGAGGTCTTTCAAGTTTAGAGTTTATTCACAAATACCACTACCAGCTAATTCTATAATACAGCGGGGGTACAGAAATACGAATTTGGTAAAGTGAAATGGGTCCCCCAAAGAAGCTAAAAAAGCTTATAGGTGGGGGCCCATAGTTTAGAAAAAAAAAAAAAAAATAGAAGTGGAACAGACAAGGTACACAGTTTCCACCTGTAACCAGACGATGGTAAATGAACTGAAAGCACGCAAGAGCGCACCAATACTGACATAAAAATACATACACATACACATACAATCATACACATACATCCCAGTAGACCATGAAAAGACAGTTATATATTAAATATAGGTTGATAGATAATATTTTTTAGTTTTTTAAAGTTGGAGATAGAGGGCAACACCTTAAGGCCATCATCAATCCCGTTCCAAATCTGCGGCCCCCTACAGACAACGCTCATACTGGTGCGAACATGTCGGAGATATTTTCCAGATATGAGTGATTTGGTTCTCGTTTGGTATGTGTGCTGGTGGCTGGAGATGGGAACAAGGCTACTCAATCTAGAGTTCAGATTATTAACAATTTGAAACATAAAGCAGGCATTATGATATTTATTCAGCTCAGTTAGTCTTAGTAACTCGAAGCGATAAAATAAAGGGTGAGTAGGAGAATTTATCTCTGACCAGGACAGAGCCCGTATGGCTTTCCTTTGTAATGATGCAAGGTAATTGCAACTTTTTATCTCAAAATTCAAAAAAATTCTTGCAATTGCAGGCTTACATAATTGTGATATAAACTCACAATTGTGTTATAAGTCAGAATTATAAATCGCATAATTGTGATATAAACTGGAGTTGAGAGAAAAAGTCAGAATAGCGAGGTAAAAGTCGCAATTAACTTTTTAATTTTTATTCTGTGGCGGAAACAAGCTTCCATAGACATAATGTATGATTGAGAGCTCATTAAAAACTCATGGCAATAAACTGTACGCCGTTTAAAGACTTGGAGAGCAATATATTACTTTAGGGCATGATCCTTGTCTTTTATTCCTACCATAGTAAAATTGAAAATGTCCTGGAAAAGTCCTGGAAAATGATCGCTGAAAAAGAGTGGGAACCCTGTCTAGTGATTAAGATGTAAAAGTAAAATAAATGCTTAACATACACTGAAGAAGTCATTCAAATAATTTAATATTTAGAAGGATAAAAATTGATGAATAACTTGATTATAAATCATTCTAAATATATATATTGAAGCGGCAGTGGATTCCAGAATTCCCTTCATGTGCTATTGTTTGCAATTTGTTTATTTGTTCATATTTTATTACTGACTGTTTACTTTTTTTTTGTAAATTTAGTTCAAAGATTCAAACAAAGCCTCCCTGTGCTGTAGGTTTGCTGCAGTAGTCGATGTTGACGGTGTTACCGGTGTTCAGCCACAACACCAGTTACATCAATTGCCCACCGTGGCACCGCCCCATTGATTCGATTTTTTTATAGTAAGAAAAATAATTTAGCTCAGTTAGAAAACAGACACTACAATTAGGAACTGAATGCATTTGCTCAATGCAGCATGAGCTGAATGAGAGTTGCAGCACAGACCAGCAGCAGGAGTCAGATTTCGGTTATTACGAGAGTAAGGAGCTGACTGACAACATGATTGCGGAAGATTTTTGCTAAATTTTGGATTTAAACCCAGTGCTAATGGGGAACCTGCAAATGATTAGTTGTGTTTTTCTAGTAGTTGTGTTTTTCATTAAGAATAATAACCCACCATTCAAGCAATTGCTGCCCCCGAATTGGCACTAACTTTAAAGCAAATGTAAATCCACACGGCATCACTAGTCTATAGCCGCGGAGCGTTTTCAGTTTATTGAAATTGAAAATGCTCACTCCGTACAGTTATGAATGCCCGTGCGGCCGTGCACATTTTACTTTCGCTTTATCTCAAATTTGCGATTTAAAAGGTGCCCCTCCCCCCTCCCTGTGATACCGGTATTACCGGTGTTGTCACACGTCGATTAACTGGTGGGAAAACTAAAAAATTCTTTTAGTGCACTTTCACTAAATAGAAACTTTTATATGCTGTATTTAGTTTTAGTTTGTGAGAGGAAACAGTTAAAAATGTCAAATGCATTAATTGGAGTGATGAAGTTGTGTGTTTCCGAATACTACAGACAGCTAGTTTGTTTTTTAGTGGCCAAGCTGCAAAGTTGAGAGTCCTGCAGCCATCCACCATCCACTCTCCAGCTACAGTTGATGTGTGTGTGTGACGGTGCATCTGAACACTCTCACACACACACATACACACAGGGGTTGTGGGTCTCAGCTGGCCCTGAACTTGTGAGTTTGTTTTGAAGAGGAAGGCAGAGACAGGTCATCACTCTCAGTTTATAGAGGACGAGAAAGAGCTCATCTCTGCGTCTGTGGCTCTCCGGCACTCAGAATTACTTCCATCTCTCAAGTGGCACAGAGTGAGTGTGAAGAGTGTGTGTCTGTGTGGTAATAGTTCTCACTCTCGTGCACAACAAATCCTGTCAGGCTTTCACAGCTACAGCTGACAGTGTGCCACACACATTTGTCCAGTAGTGTATTCATGCTCACAAACACACATGCATGCGATATACACAGTATATCGGAAAATAAAATAGATATCATGATATCTCTTAATGCAACAGTCAAATGTGAAGGCTGTGATTTAATTAATATTAATAATTAATAATTATATAATAATATATAATAATAATTCATGATTAATAAATGCACTTTCTGGTTTTTATTTTTCCGGAAAGCTGCCAAATAAAACCTGATGGTTTAACATTTGAAAATGTAGAAATTAAGAATTTAAGAACTAAATATTAGTATTATTAGTGTACTATAAAATAAAATAAAATTGTTTTTATTGTTTTTTATTGAATACTCAATTTTTTTGATATTTTTATTTAATAATAATCACAAAATATATTTTTATTATTAATTATAGTCATATTGAATGGGTCAAAAGCAGTAGGAATTTGGTGTATGAAAAAGTGTAAAGAGATTTTTTTTTTAAATCTCTGTTCACTTTACTGTTACTAAATGAGGTTTGATTTAAACCCAAGTATGAGCACTATAGTTTATTCAGAGTATTATTATTTATTTTGCATGAGCCACATGCACGTGGCAGAAAGCACATTAAAGCTGCATGATATTGAAAGAAACTGACATTGTGATATTTTATTTTTATGTGATATGAGCAGGAGTTGTCTCTGCAGTAACTCTCAAATCTCATTCACACATTTTTTCAATACATGCATATTCTTATTGCAAATATGCACGCAAATGCATGTTTAAACATGACAAGACCACAAAACGATGCCATTTGGCATCATTTAGAGCCAACCTGGTGTGCTGCATCTTCACATGGCATATGTAAATTTATGTGATGTGAGAATACATATGAGATTTGAAAGCTTTAGTGGTAAACTTTGCTTCACGCCATGACTAAGAACATCTCTTAAAGGTATAGTCACCCCGAAACAGTCATTAAACTGACATCAAATTTCAAAGTTATTTATATAGCACTTTTCACAATACACATTGTTTCAAAGCAGCTTCACAGAATAATGTTAATGTTTATAATATCTTAATCTTCATGCCTTATAATCACATTTGCAGGTTAGAGGTGAGCGATAATATAGTTACAGTTTGTGATGATACAAGCAATCAAGCAGCTGATATTTACTATACTCAGGGTTTTTCCTGCATAGAGAATTACGAGGTGGCCGTCTCCATCAAATTTTGTGCCACTCCGGCTGTCGAGTGTTGACAAAACTCAGACAGGCAGTTAGGCTGCACATTAATTGCATGTTGTCATGTGTGTCTCATCAGTAAAGCCGGTTCTGTGATTAGCGGTAAATGTCCATCACCTGCTTTCAAATGGAGCGGCACTTAATATAAGACCGTAGTTGGACAAGCTACGCAATATCGCGTTCATAATCGCAGATGAATCGCCTTCGATTATGAACGCAATTGCGTAGCTTGTCCGCGAACTACGGTCTGTATATTAAGTGCCGCTCCATTTGAAAGCAGTTCATGTTCGTGATGCGATTATTAACGTTACTGTAGTATGAAGCAGAGCAGGACCGAGTGTTGCGGGAGCTGAACGAGGAGCTGGAGCGATTGATCAACACACGCCTCACGAGCAGCGGACTTTTATTATGACACAGTCGCCGGCGCCGCTCCGTTTTTCCGGTCATGAGTTTACGGGAGCTGTCCTTGTCGACAGAACCAGCGGCAGATGGTAAACAGTAATTATGTTCCATAAATAAGTAACACAATCCACCATAAAACGTGCAAGAAGTAAATAAGGAACTGCTTGAAGCAAGCTAGTGGTTTGCTGGACACTAGACACTACTTCCGCATTTGTCCACGGCACTGTTGTCATGTGGTTTCTACGTCAGTAAAAGGCGGTAACAAGGGTAACTGACGTCATTGACAGGCGACTGCACTGCCCCGTGTCACTGTTTAGAATGGGAATTTTCTCATGATTTACAAGTAGTTGAAAACATTAGAGATATTGTTAGTAATCAGCTGGACAAAATATATAACACTAGCCTAGTGGTTTTTGGATATTTTACTGCAAAAATTTTACATATTGTACCTTTAAAAGCAGCCTACTTAAGTGTGATGTGTTACCATATTATCATGCTTAACACTGACAATTTGAATAATTATTTTGTGATGATCAGGTGCAGATACCTAAACCAGAGAATATAGTAGGTTTGGGAAGTTGGCGGGAGGATGATTTATTTTTAACAGCAGATTTGGGAGATGTTAGAGTTGATCCGCACATCTCTAGCGTATGAGCCCTATAGAGTCCCCTTTAAAGTTCAGCTACAAGACTTTTTCTTTGTTCAGTTTGCACACTGAACATGGGTTGGAGCTCTTAATTTTGAACTGCATGACAGTGCATCAGATTAATGAATTTATCTTTAAAATGTACAAAATTTTCTTATGGGGGAGCATGCCCCCGGACCCTCCATCCGCTTGTTAAGTCGTGACATAAGGAACACCATTTCCAAGCCTCGACTTGTTTCACTTGAGAATGGCATCTCCACGGCCGTTTATGAGCGCTATTTATTCATATTAAACATTTAACATTTTAAAGTTAAACATTTAAAATACTTACAGTCTACACAACAGTCTCCGTGGTCACAGCGTCACAGACATTAATATTTTAACAATTCATAAATGAATCATTGTCTGGCCATCTGGAATATTTTGGAAGTATTACACCACATTGTGTGTGTACATTAGCACCATTTGTTGTTTTCTTGTGGTATGAGATCGAGCGTTTGGACCCGGAAATGCTGCCGTGTGATGTCAACCCTGTATACTGTATATATTACTTTATGCGAGTGTACTGTGTGTGGATAAAGTTCTACATACTTATCTACAACTTATATACATTTTTGCGACAATATATTTTATATATTTATTGGAGTATACTTTAGTACGCAGATAGAGTAGGTTGAATTATATATATTTAATTTTATATATCGCTGGGTGATAATATAGTTTACATTTTTCAAGAAATCATTCGCTTTTATTTCATTCAATGAATGTGAATCATGAATAGATGATGACAGACTTTTTTATTATTGCTTTGGCTTTTGTAAACGCTGTAACTAGTGGCTTATTGCTGTATTAAACACAGATACAACATCTTCACTAGAGCTCTAATATTAAGATAACAACTGCATCTCATTACCACAGCGGAGGGGCAAAGGTCACACATTTACAAATATCTGTGCACACTCACACTCACACACGCGCACACACACACACACACACACACACACACACACACACACTCATTCCAGCACGACTCTTGGCCTGACTCATTAAAAATCTCCAGTCACACGGCGTCCCTGCTGCACAGCCTCCTCACGAATCCTGCATTTAATAAAGCAGCTCAGTCCTCTCGCAAACACACACCTGCCCAATTATAACCTTAGGTGACCAGACGCCATCGGACCCCATTAGGCTGTGAAACTAGTTAATTAAACACTAACAGGGATGACATCACTCAGGACGGCACTGGACCCAATTAAAACATCTAGTGTTGCAACACAGTGCAACTGATTCAAGAAATGACACAAGCCAGTAGTTCAATTATATGTGTATATGTACAGTATCTCACAGAAATGAGTACACCCCTCACATTTTTGTAAATATTTTATTATATCTTTTCATGTGACAGCACTGAAGAAATGACACTTTGCTACAATGTAAAGTAGTGAGTGTACAGCTTGTAGGGAGGGGATCATGCTTTGCTCATTCATAGTTCCCTCAATGAACTGTAGCTCCCCAGTGCCGGCAGCACTCATGCAGCCCCAGACCATGACACTCCCACCACCATGCTTGACTGCATGGCAAGACACACTTGTCTTTGTACT
>JAOTNS010003788.1:6612281-6620200 GCA_028476615.1 Culter alburnus
AGCTCCAACAATGACAAAAAAAGTACCATTAACGCAACATAACAGCAGTCCTTATGACACGTGTACAGAAGTCTTCTGAAGTCATACAATAGCTTGGTAGTCAGGAGAACTACTTTTATGATTTTTATGGTGCTTTCTTGTCATTTCTGGAGCTTGACAGCATCTTTTCCATTCACTGTCATTAGAAAAAAGCAATGTACATAGCCAGCTAAACAACCTCTTTTATTTTTCACTGAAGAATGAAACATCTGCAGTTTTGGAATAACATGAAGGTGAGTAAATAATGACAGGACTAACCTGTTAACTCCAGCACTGAAGTCAAACTCTCACTGGGAGTTTGTTGCACAGCATTTTAAACAGCTAAATCAGTTCAATCATCTGTGTCAGGAGTCTGGAGGACAGGCGGCACATGCTCCAGCACTGATAAATTTGGGTAATTTCAGTATCATCTGGTCATTAAAGAGCTCTAATGAATAGAAAGTGGAGCATGTTACAGGTCACACTGACCGCTCATCTGGACAGATCAAGACTGGAGCAGCTGAATTAACACTTGCACAGCGACAGATGTGAGTAAAAGTGGTTCTGGCTACTACTGGCCAAGAAGTGCAAAAAAACAGTTTAATTGTTTAATCGCAATTATAATATTTTGTAGTGTGTGCACAATATATATATTCGGGGTGTAATGGTACACAGAAGTCACGGTTCGGTACGTATCTCGGTTGTGGGATCACAGTTTGGTACGATTTCGGTACAATAGGAAAATGGTCAAATTTAAGTTTAGGGTCCAGTTTTCACTATTAACTAACTATTAACTACTATTAAATATGACTTTTGGCTCAATAAACCCCTAATTACTGCTTATTAATAGTTAGTAAGGTAGTTGTTAAGTTTAGGTATTGGGTAGGATTATGGGATGTAGAATTTGGTCATGCAGAATAAGGCATTAATATCTGCTTTATAAGTACTAATAAACAGCCAATATCCTAGTAATATGCATGTTAATAAGCAACTAGTTGATAGTGAGAATTGGACCCCTTAAATAAGTGTTACCGGACAAAGGAACAAATCCACAAAGCTAGGTTTCTTTTATTTTGTTCTGAACAGACAGTAGTGCAAATCACAGTTTGTTCCAACTAGTGGTATTTAGTCCCCTAGTTAGTACAGTACAGCCTCCTTTAGTGTATTAAGCACTAAGCAGTGAACAGAATGCACTCTTGCATAGGTCATATTTTTTTGCAGGGCAGATAAAAAACAAAAGGTATTTGGTCACAATCAGCTACAAAACTGAAAAGCATCCAAAAATATGTAATGCACGAATACATATGTAGATATGTTTTCTGCAGGTGCAGAATCCCTCTGTAAATGATGCTGTGTGACGCAGACACCTACTGCACATACACACAAACACGCTAAATTGTTTCACTGCAAGATACAACAAAATGTATATTTTAATATTGAAAAGTATGTTACACTGCCAGTAAAAATATATAAATAAATAAATAAAAATAAAAAACTTTCCGCTATTCATCCACCCTTGGCAGGTGAGGCAGAAATGTAATTTTGCACCCAGCACTTACACACACACATTTCTACTCTGGAGGATTTGAACTAAACGCTGCCCATCAGACACCAGAAGAATTCTGAGTGCCGAACTCTCTGCCTGGTGACCATGGCAACGTCAGAGTTTTTCCCATCTTAGCAGAGACCTGCGGGAAAATGACAGATTCTGAGCAGAATGAGAAGAAGATTGACAGAGAGACAAAGCTGATGAATCAGTGTCAGATATCCATCTGTTGATTGTTCACAATGACCCTGAGCAGAATAAACTAATAAATAGCTCAGGTGTGTGAAAATTTCACTCTCAACTTTACAGTAGTTTAAATTTTTTAAAACAAGTGGTAGGTGATGCGCCCTAAGGTGGTACATTTCATTTGAAAAGTTATTTTTAATATTTATTTCAAATATGCGATTACAATTGGAACAATTTTTTCCACGTCTATAAGACTTATGTTTATAACATCATGTAATGTGAATAGGTGATATAATGTATCCACGCTGATAAAGTTTGCTTCCAAGTGCTCGCCACAAATTTTTTCCCAAGCAGAAAAGAGACAGAATGGCAAAAAATGATTCTGTTTGCCCTTCATGTCAGTGAGCTTGGTCTCCTGCAGGCGAGCTTAAAGAGAGGTTTGTTTTTGACTGAGAAACATTGATTCAGAGCTCAGTTTTAAGCATCATATCGATAATGAAATCAGACAGAGCAGTTCAAGCGCTTCAAATCAGACATGAGTAGATTAAAGTTTTAATACAGACTAAACTGAAATAAAAAATATGTATTTACTTATTAAACATTAGCTTGTTTAAATTGGTCTGCAATATTTGAAAAAGAGTTTTCAAGTGTTTTTTGGATTGCAAAACGTTGGGGGCTCATAGCAGCATGATTTATCTAAACTACTGGAGATTATCCTATTAATCAAATTGTGTATTTCGTGTATGTTGTGTTGGGTGTTAGGTCATTAAGTTTGAATTTAAATAGACTTGGTTATTAGGTGTTCAGATTTGATAGAAGGTGGTACTTGTGAAACGTTTGAGAATCACTGATAATGAATTCTCTTCATTTGAGGGCTTTTCTCAGCTAATATTTATACTCTACCACTCAAAAGTTTGAGGTCAGTATTTTTCATCAAGGTTGCAATAAATTGATCAAAAGCGACAGTAAGGTCATTTATAATGTTACAAAGATTTCTATTTCAAATAAATCTGTTCTCTATTCAGCAAAGAATCCTGAAGAAAAAGTATAATATTTTCCACAAAATATGACCAGCAAATCAGCATATTAGAATGATTTCTGAAGGATCATGTGACAATGAAGACTGAAAAATAATGCTGAAAATTCAGCTTTGCATCACAGGAATAAATTACATTATTGAAATATATTACAATATTAATATTTCAAAACATTTCAGTATTTTTTATCAAATAAAAATAAAAAATACTTGGTGAGCCTTGGTAAGCATAAGATAATTCTTTCAGAAGCATTAAAAAATCATACCGACCCTAAACTTTTGAACACCAGCTTATATGCAGTTATTTGTGATTCGTTTCATTAATCAGACATTGTAAACATTCCCTAATCTAGTTTGTCCAACAACATTTTAATTTGGCATTAACAGCTTTACTGACATGAAAGGAACTTTATTGTAGTATGCTTCCCCGGAAGAAATTTTGTACATTTTAAGGTTAAATGCATCAATCTGATGCAGAGCTTAAGCCCATGTACAGTGTGCAAATTGAACAATGAAAAAGCATTGTACCTGGACAATAAAGAGGGCTCAAACATCTTTTTAGTTTTGATATAGAGTCTCAGACTCAGTCTACATTACATTGACACTGGTGTTTTAGGATGCCAAACAATTATTGCAATAATATCATAATATAATAATGATTTATATAACTATTCTGACAGTATCATCCATATATTGTAAAACAAATGCACTGTAAAATAAATAAATTAATATTTCATAAGTACATTTTACTTTACACTACAGTATAGGGAAATTACAATACTTTTGTCCTAATTTTCTTCACTTGTAAGGGATAATCCCTTGAGCATTTATTTTGGAGAAAACTAACACAAGATCACCAGCTGATCGTGTGAGCAAAGTGCGCACTTCTCTTTAAAGCACACAGCACAAACAGACTGCCTATATACTTAATTAAATCACTGTCTTTTGCTGTTTTATGAAGGCACCAAGCTAACAAATGTGCTTAAGTTGAGTAATATTATATTGTAACAAAAACAAAAACTTAAGTGCCCGGCCTGCCGATGCGCTGAGTGAGTGACAGGAGGCGTGTCTGTGTACAACTGCGGTGTGTGTGAACTCACTGTCGGAGAGAAAGCGCTGCCGGTACCGGTGTATGGATACTGCAGAAAAGTGGTATTGAACTGTTTAAATGTGCTCTAAGCGATGTCACGTGTTTTTAGGCCAAAACATTTTTTGTCACATACAGCAAACATCTCCTCACTATCCGCTAGCTGCCTGTCCCCTGAACACACTGTAAAAAAACGCGGTCTCTGTAGTCGCCACAAGCTCCAAAAACGGCAACAAAAACTACCTGGTGCAGTCTGGACCATGAAACATAATAAACATGCTCCAGCCAATAACCGACAAGAATGATTTTAACCCTCAGGGGTCTGAGGATTTTTGGGACCCTGGAGAAGTTTTGACATGCCCTGACATTTGTGCTTTTTTCAGTTGTTCATAAACATATTAATGGAAAAAGTGTCATTACACTGTATTCAGCACAAACTAGGCTACAATAATATGTGAGGAACATGTATGTACATGTTTGTGTTTTTGAAGGAATAACGTTTATGCGTGGTTATTGAAAAAACAAAAAACTTAAGTCACTGAAATAAAGCCAAAAAAATATATATTAAATCTTTGTTCACAAGACTTCTGGGTATTTGAGGTTGTAGACTAGAGTTTTTGATTCAAAATGAGGTAAAAATTATGCTGCCTGCTTGTTCATATAAAACAATAGAGAGATTTAAATTTTCTAAAAATCTTTGGTCAAGAAACACAGTATGCGTGAATAATCATGAATAATGGGTGATTCTCACCTGAGAAGACAAAAGAATCGCATAAAGAGCTCTAATGACCTGCATAAATAATGAGCTCTTTCAGTCAGGTAGGCTGTGAAAAAACCCTCTGTTGATCATGTCTCAAATCTCATCATGGTGTAAATCAAACATACAGAAAAAACAGCAATACTGTGAAATATTATTACAATTTAAAATAATGGTATTCTATTATATTCTTTAAAATATAATGTATTTCTGTGATGCAAAGTGTCTGAACAATTATGTTACCTCTGTGGCATTTCATATAGGCTTTTAGCTTAAAAGCATGCACATTTGGAGAAATATTGATGGATTCTTATATGTTTATGTCAATTTTCTATACAGAGGAGTAATATTTATTCCAGATTTATTGTCATTACTGTGAGTGCTGGATACTGTGTTTTCAATTCATACTTGCAGCCGGAGGGCGCTCTGCCCCTTTTGTCCACAAATGCCTGCTAAAGAAGAATAGGCAATCCAGGAACTAACCGAACTAACAGAGGCCAGAGATCGCTAACTATGGCTATTCAAAACACTTTTCAAGACAATAAATACACGATTGAGACGATGTATGCATGTATCGACTGAATTTGCGTCTGAATAGCGCTCCCTCCGTGGGTGTGGCCGCATTAGCGGATAATGAGCTGAATCATGGACTTCTGACATGGCTCTCTTTTCATACAGATTACATAAACACAGAATATTTGTTTTCGATTTGACTTACACGATTTAAAACCTGACATTTCAACGTTTTTTTTAGACATAAGTCTAATTTTTTTGTGATCAGTATTCACTAAGTTACAGTTAATTTTCTGAGAACTATCAGATTGGAGTTCGTTCAGAGGGAGACGAGAGATCACGCATCATGTTAGTTTTCTTTATTTTACAAAAAGCACAACATTTTGTTTTTACTCTGAGTGTACACAAATAAAAGAAGATATTCCACAGATTAAAATGGTGTATAGCTCTTAATTGTATGTGCAACATTGACGGAGTATTTTGAGTCTCTTTCACACTGGTTAGAAAAAAAACGCGGTGATCACGCCGGCGTGACCGCCGACCCGAGGGAGTTAAATGCGTGTTCATGACTGTTTCAGGAAGCACGGAGGGGAGGGGGAGGAGGAGGAGGGAGGGTCTAGCTAGCCTCTGTTTTGTTTGACAACACTTCGAATGTCAACAGGAAGTTACTCCACCCAGGATCGCTTATAGCACCTTTAACATATTTTAGTAGAGAGATATGTATCGAAAAATTATATTTTGACAGCACTGTTAAGAAACCTCAAACATGAAAGATTCGGGGCTTTTGAATAAAAACATTTGGGGGTCCAGCCCCCTTATCCCACCCCTAGCGCCACCCCTGTTAATCCGTGTATCATTATGCAACACTGACAAAGTGACCATTGCTTCCTCTTTCTCTCTTTGTAATACAGTAAATATGTAATTCTCCCCACCTCTCATCTATGTTAATGTACAGACTCCATTAGTGTTTTATCGGACGTCTCTCTTTGTCCCAGTGTCCTGACTCACCAGCTGATTAGACGTTCTTAGAGCAGCCAATAAAAACATCCCTGGAGATAAGACACAACCATTATTCCAGCTTTCATTTTACCTGTATTTATGTCCGGGCTCATCTCCAAGAAAGCACAGATGAGAACACTATTATGAGCCGCTGCTTATCGCTCTCTCCGCCCCAGAGAAAGGGAGAAAGAATTACCTTTAGTATCATCACAACACGGAGTTTAACGCTTCAGTACTCGGTTGTGAGAGTGAGTGACACATCAACTGCAAGCATGTGAAGTCAGCGGTTGATTAAAACGAGAGCGCCACATCGTTCTGTCTCTGCTTCAGTGTTTAACGGGACTGTTCTAGTTGCGTTGAGTTGCTTAGATGATTGTAAAGTGAGTGTACTAATTCTGTCATGTTGAACATTAAATGGTAATTTTCCGGCTGTGGTTCTCTCTCTTTAATAGGGATTTTAGAGTCGTTGTTGAATAGATGCAGTAGATATTGTGTGCCAGTTAGTGCTGAGATGGTGCTAACTTCACCAAAGGTTTCTGGGCAGTCCCACATAGTGTGTGTACAGTAAATGTTCCCAGTGTCCTGTGAGAATCGGTACTGCAGAAAGAGCTGATTTTAAAGGTAGCGCTCTAGTTTTTGGCATTGTGTTGCTCACTCTCACCTTCAGTGATGATAACGTGAGCGCTCTAGTTTAGTCACGTTGCGTCACTTGCTCTCAGCTCCAGTGATTTATAATGGAAGTGCTCTAGTTTTGTTGAGTCACATCTAGGGCCCTATGAATTCCATTTTATCTTTTCCCACATTCCATTTTATTTTTTCCCAAATACCATGTTTTCCATTTTATTTTTCTGGATTCTGTTTTATTACAAATTTTAATAATCTAAAAGCATGTCTAATCAATTGAATTCCAAAAACTTTTATAATATAATATAAAATATAATAATTTCTCACATTTTTAACAATAATAGTGCACATAAAACTTTAACAAATTAATTAATCTTTTAAAATGCAATCCAACGAAAATGGAACAATTCCTTTTATTTTTTTGGCAAAAAAAAAAAAAAAAAAAAAAATTGAAAGGTATTTTACTGTACAATAGTAATGTATTTCTCTCACAATTTTCAAGTTGATCTGAACTAGAGGTGGACCAACAGTGGATTTTACCAATAACTAAACTGAAAAAAAAAACAACAACAAAAAAAACCAAAAAAACAAACATAACACATAAAATAGTGCTGAACTTTATTACAAAATTGAAAAACAGTACTAAACCATTAAAATGTACCGTACTTTTTAAATATAAAAATATTAATATATTATCTTTAAATAGATGGCCACTTTTTTAATAGGCCATTTTATTGCTTCTATTTTAGAACACTTGATTATCTAATCAAAATAAAATATGTATTACTGTGACGATAAAAAAAGAACTGAGTTTCTGTCAGCTGCATGACGAGTCGACGATACAGTTTGCTTTCTCATGTCACTAGCTTTAAATATGCAACTTCGCTGTATAACGAATGCATAAAAGCGACCAGCTGGGTATAAACTAATGCAAACAGATGGTAACAATCATAACATTACACATTTGGGTCGGACTTGCGTGTGTTTTTGTCACATTGTTTTAACCGCTTGAGGTACTACTAATGTTAGCACCCTCTTAGCTTTGACTGCAAACATACTGCTGTTCTTCCTTCACTAATGCAGCATCTAGTCAACAAATGAATTACTTTATAGTGATGAAAACATGTACGGTAGTGTACTGTATACCGTTTCC
>JAOTNS010003789.1:0-113114 GCA_028476615.1 Culter alburnus
GGAGTCTTTTTGTCAAACTCATTTTGACCGTCATGAGGAATATCACTCTCGTAGCCACCAAAGTGATCGATGCCACTGGACGACTGCAGGACATGACTGCCATAAACATGATAAAGAGCTAGAAATGTACTGTATCACTGATCAACAATGCATCTGTGTGTGGTGTAAGGAGTATGAACATAAAAACCACAACACTGTATCAACTGCAGCACAGAGGACAGAGAAACAGGTATGAACTGAGAGGGATTGTTCACATAGAAATGAAAGTGCTGTCTTATTTACGCACCATCATGCCGTTCAAAACCGGTTTGACTTACTTTGTTCTGCAGAATGTAAAAGGATTATTTTGAAGAATGCCTCATCTATTTTAGGTCTATACATTGAAAGTCAATGGCAAGGCAAGGCAAGGCAATTTTATTTGTATAGCACATTTCATACACAATGGTAATCAAATGCTTTACATAAAAAAAGAATAATAAAAATAGAAATAAGGAATAGAAATAACAGTAAAACAGAGAATTTTGCTATCTGGATGGAAGAGCTAGGAAGTCTCAGGGAGTTTGTTGTGTTGTTGTCCATCAGAGTGGATCTAAACGGATCTATCCATCAGAGCGGATCAGAATGGATCTTCCTCACACGACAGGACTGCTACCTGTTAAGGCACTTCAAACTGATAGACACAGTTTCAATCTCCCCTTTTGCCAAGAACCTCAAACTGCACCACACAGCCCTAATCCCCCTTCCGGAGATATCTTATCTATGCAACACAGTTCAAATTTCCCTTTGGAAATTTCCCCCTTGGAAAGTGTCCTGACTGTAATGCAGAGATATCTTAACCATGCACTACATCTTAAATTTTCCCATGGTTTGTCCCCTTATCCAAATTTACCAAATTTTAACCTAATCACTTTCTCCTAATTCTCCCAGCTCTTTCAACCAGACAGCAATTTTAAAATGCATTAAAGTCAGAATAACAAGATGATACATAAAAAATATAAAATACATTAAAATGAATAAAAACAGGAAAGGAATTAAAAGAATAAAAAGATAATACGTGTGATAATACGTGTGATAAACTGTCTGCGTAAAGTGCAGACAGTTCGGACATAGCACAGTGCTCAATCAGCAAATGCATAGATAAAAAGATGTGTTTTAAGTCTGGATTTGAATGTGGCTACTGTTGGAGCACACCGATCTCTTCTGGAAGCTGGTTCCAGCTGCGGCTGGCAACAGCTAAAAGCGACTCTCCTTGCTTTGAGTGAACCCTTGGTATTTCTAATGACTTGATCCTGATGATCTGAGTGATCTGTTAGGTTTATATTCTATGAGCATATCTGCAATGTATTGAGGTCCTAGACCATTGAGTGATTTATAAACAAGTAATAGTACTTTAAAATCAATTCTAAATGCAACTGCAAGCCAGTGCAAGGACCTGAGGACTGGTGTGATGTGTTCATGTTTTCGGGTTCTGCTCAGAATCCTGGCAGCAGCGTTCTGTACGAGCTGCAGCTGTCTTATGGTCTTTTTGGGAAGACCAGTGAGGAGCCCATTACAATAATCCACCTGCTGGTGATGAAAGCATGAACAAGTTTCTCTAAGCCTTGACTGGAGACAAAGCATCTAATTCTTGCAATATTTTTGAGATGATAATATGCTGATTTAGTTATTGTCTTTACATGGCTACTGAAACTCAGGTCTGACTCCAAAATCACACCAAGATTCCTGACTTGATTTTTAGTTGTTTGACCCCTAGAGTGAAGGTACATGTTCACTTTGAGAACTTCATCTTTGTTTCCAAACGCAATGATTTCAGTTTTGTCTTTGTTTAACTGAAGGAAGTTTAGACACATCCAATTTTTAATTTCATCATGCATTGGCACAGGGAGTCAATGGGGCTGTAGTTGTTAGGTGATAGGGCTAGGTAAATCTGGGTGTCATCTGCATAGCTGTGATATGCAATTTGGTTCTTTCTCATTATTTGGCTCAGTGGCAGCATATATAGGTTGAACAGGAGGGGTGCAAGAATTGAACCTTGAGGGACTCCGCATGTCATGGATGTCCACTCAGACTTATGGTCACCGATACTCACATAATAACCTCTCCCTTCTAAGTATGACCTGAACCATTAAGGGACCATCCCAGAAAGCCCAACCCAGTTTTCCAGCCTGTCAAGAAGAATTGTGATCGACAGTGTCAAACGCAGCACTGAGGTCGAGTAGAACCAGCACTGATAATTTACCTGAATCTGTGTTAAGGCGAATATCATTTATTATCTTTGAGTGCTGTCTCTGTGCTGTGATGCGGTCGGAAACCACATTGAAAGTTGTCAAAGTATCCATTAAAGCTTAAGAACAATGGATACAAAAGTTTCAAGAAAAAAGCATAAATGTAATCTAAACAACTCCAGTGGTTAAAAAATAAGTGTGCTTAAGTGTACTGATGTGCACTTGTAGTGTACTTCAAATTAAAAGTATATTTTAAAAAATACTTAGAGATAATGAAGGCAAATTAAGTGTACTGAAAGAGAGTAAACTTTAATTACTGTTTCATAAGTACACTTTATAAAGTACACTCTGTCATAATGTGAATTAAAAGTTTTACTTTAAAGTACAGTGGTGTGAAAAAGTGCATGTTTCAGATCATCAAACAAATTTAAATATGAATCAAAGATAACACAAGTAAACACAACATGCAGTTTTTAAATGAAGGTTTTCCTGAATCTAATAACTGGTTGGGCCACCCTTAGCAGCAACAACTGCAATCAAGCGTTTGCGATAACTTGCAATGAGTCTGTTTCAGTGCTGTGAGGAATTTTGGCCCATTCGTCTTTGCAGAATTGTTGTAATTCAGCCACATTGGAGGGTTTGAGAGCATGAACCGCCTTTTTAAGGTCATGACACAGTGTCTCAATAGGATTGAGGTCAGGACTTTGACTAGGCCACTCCAAAGTCTTCATTTTGTTTTTCTTCAGCCATTCAGAGGTGGACTTGCTGGTGTGTTTTGGATCAGTGGTTTTCGTCTTGAAACTCTGCCATGCAGGCCATTTTTGCCCCGTCTCTTTCTTATGGTGGAGTCATGAACACTGACCTTAACTGAGGCGAGTGAGGCCTGCAGTTATTTGGATGTTGTTGTGGGGTCTTTTGTGACCTCTTGGATGAGTTGTCGCTGCGCTCTTGGGGTAATTTTGGTCGGCCGGCCACTCCTGGGAAGGTTCATCACTGTTCCATGTTTTCTCCATTTGTGGATAATGGCTCTCACTGTGGTTCACTGGAGTCCCAAAGCTTTAGAAATGGCTTTATAACCTTTTCCAGACTAATAGATCTCAATTACTTTCTTTCTCGTTTGTTCCTGAATTTCTTTGGATCTCAACATGATGTGTAGCTTTTGAGGATCTTTTGGTCTACTTCACTTTGTCAGCCAGGTCCTATTTCCTAATTGTGAACAGGTGTGGCAGTAATCAGGCCTGAGTGTGGCTAAAGAAACTACATTTTTCACACCACTGTACATTTTAATGATATATAATCTTTGTAATGTGTAAATAAGTACAGTTTGATGTGTTGAATAACATTTTGAAGCACATAAAGTACTTGATTATAATTGTGTTATTCAGTATATTTAAAGTTATATATAGTTTAAATATACTAAAGTGCAACATCATATACCATGCATGCTTGTCAGTACATTTGACAGTACACTTTATTTATTTTTACACATACAGGTGCTGGTCATATAATTAGAATTTCGTGAAAAAGTTCTTTTTTTTTGTAAATTATTTTAAAAAATGAAACATTCATATATTCTAGGTTCCCTTCATGTAAAGTAAAACATTTCAAAAGTTTATTTTTTAAAATTTGTTGATTAGAACGTACAGCTAATGAAAGTCCAAAATCCAGTATCTCAAAATATTAGAATATTTACATTTGAGTTTCATTAAATGACCATCCCTACAGTATAAATTCCGGGTATCTCTTGTTCTTTGAAACCACACTAATGGGGAAGACTGCTGACTTGGCAATGGTCCAGGAGACAATCATTGACACCCTCCACAAAGAGAGTAAGTCACAGAAGGTCATTACTGAATGTGGTGGCTGTTTACAGAGTGATGTATCAAAGCATATTAAATGCAAAGTTGACTGGAAGGAAGAAATTGGGTAGGCAAAGGTGCACAAGCAACAGGGATGACCACAAGCTTGAGAATACTGTCAAGTAAAGCCGATTCAGACACTTGGGAGAGCTTCACAATGAGTCAAATGAAGCCGGAGTCAGCGCATCAAGAGTCACCACACTCAGACATCTTCAAGAAAAGGACTACCAAGCCACTTCTGAAACAGAAACAACGTCAGAAGCATCTTACCTGGGCTAAGGAGAAAAAGAACTGGACAGAACAGTGGTCGAAAGTCCTCTTTTCAGATAAAAGTAAATTTTGCATTTCATGTTGAAATCATGGTCCCAGAGTCTGAATGAAGACTGGAGAGGCACAGAATCCAAGCTGCTTGAAGTCTAGTGGGAAGTCAATGCAGCCATCTTCCAGGAGATTTTGGAGCACTTTATGCTTCCATCTGCTGACAAGCTTTATGGAGATGCTGATTTCCTTTTCCAGCAGGACTTTAGCACCTGCCCACAGTGCAAAAACCACTTCCAAGTGGTTTGCTGACAATGATATTACTGTGTTTTATTGGCCAGCCAACATGCCTGACATGAATCTATGGTATATTTTTAAGAGAAAGATGAGAAACAGTCGATCCAACAATATATAGATGATCTGAAGGCTCAATAGTGCCTCAGTAGTGCCACAGGCTGATCACTTCCATGCCACACTTCACTGATGCTGTAATTTGTGCTAGGAGCAAGTCATTTGCTGTAATATGTGCTGCCGAACAAGTATAGTATGAGTGCACAAATGAACATACTTTAAAGAACTTGAACTTTTCTGTTTTGAAAATCCATTTTTTGATTGATCTTAGGAAATATTCGAATATTTTGAGATACTGGATTTTGGACTTTCATGAGCTGTACACTCTAATCATCAAAATTTAAAAAATCATTTCCTGTTATTGGTTTGTCCTCCAGAAACAGCTGAAGGAGAAGCAGATGAAGATCCTTCAGAGGATCCAGCAGAGACAGAAAGATCTTCAGCAGCTGAGAGAGGCTGTGGAGTCTCATAAGGTGAGTCTGGAGAAGAAGAGAAGTTTGAGAAGTCTCAGTCAGGACTCACTGAAGCCACTGTGTGATTGTGATGTGTGTCCTAACAGCGCTCTGCACAGACAGCAGTGAAGGACAGTGAGAGGATCTTCACCGAGCTCATCCGCTCCATCGAGAGAAGCTGCTCTGAGGCCACACAGCGGATCAGAGATCAGGAAAAGACGGCAGTGAGTCGAGCTGAAGGACGACTGGAGCGACTGGAGCAGGAGATCAATGATCTAAGGAGGAGAGATGCTGAGCTGGAGCAGCTTTCACACACACAGGATCACATCCATTTCCTGCAGGTAACAGAGATCTAGAAGAACAGGATCATAGTGGACTTGAGCAAGAGAAACATTTCATGCCAAATAGTTTTTATCGTTAAATAATGAATAAGAGCAGAAAGTATCTGATGCTGTGAAAGTGCTGGATTGAGGCGAGTTACTGAAGATCAACAAGAGCCGCACAGATCTGATATAGAGCAGGTTATTGGCTGAAGTTTTGATTTGTGTTTTCTGTAGAGTTTCCAGTCTCTCTCAGCTCCTCCTGAATCTACAGACGTAGATGACAATCCCTTCAGCTCTCTCTCCTCTTTTGATGGCGTGAGAGAATCTGTCCGTCAGCTGAGAGACAAACTGGAGGATTTCTGTAAAGAGGAGTTGAAGAAGATCTCTGACAGAGGTAAAGTCCTGCGCCTCCATTATACAGATGTGTGTAGAAAGACCCTAAATGTGAACGTACAACAGTTCCTATGATTTATAAATGTCCATGTGCACAATTCTTAAATTACATTGTTCAAAGTTTATCTTAAATTCACGTGTAATGTGAACAAGTGCATCAAAATCCACCTTCAGAACGGCCACAAATATCCCTTGATGGTTCAGAAGTACGGCACTCATCATCAAGAGCAAGTGTTTCTATACATGATGCAGGATGAAATTTAGGATCAAATCTGATATGTGTGTTTTATAAATGAGGCCCCTGGAAATTCATCTGCTCTCAGAAATGAGTCTTTCATCATCTAATGTCATATTGTACAACATCATATTAGAAATGAATGCATTTGATTTTGTCATTTCTCTTCACACTGTTCATGTCTGTTGATTTCCACAGTCACATTCACCAACATGAATCCCAAGACCAGGAACGACTTCCTACAGTGTAAGTCACTGAGAAAACAAGCAGAGAAACTCACTGAATGTGTTCATGTTCTTCCTGGAGAAGGAGAAAGAGATCATGATAGAAGAGTTTAATAATTGATCATGATAATGATGATTCAGGATATCTGGTCAGCTGATACACTGATGATACACTGAACATTGAGCCATGAAGAGTTCAGATACATTAAAAGATCAGATTGATGATTCCTGATTGTGATGTGTTTTATCTCCATCAGATTCCCATCGGATCACTCTGGATCTGAACACAGTGAATGAATGCCTCCGTCTGTCTGAGAGGAACACAGTGATTACTAACACTAACACAGATCAGTCGTATCCTGATCATCCAGACAGATTTGATGGATATTGTCAGGTGTTGTGTAGAGAGAGTGTGTGTGATCAACGCTGTTACTGGGAGATTGAGTGGAGTGAATATGTGTCTATATCAGTGTCATATAAGAGCATCGGCAGGAAGGGAGAGGGTAATGAGTGTGTGTTTGGATATAATGATCAGTCCTGGAGTTTGATCTGCTCTTCCTCCAGTTACTCATTCATACACAATAAGATAGAGACTGATCTCCCTGTAAAGCCCATCATCAGTAGAATAGTGAATAAGAAGAATCACTATAGAGTAGGAGTGTATGTGGATCAGAGTGCAGGAACTCTGTCCTTCTACAGCGTCTCTGGAGACACAATGATCCTCATCCACACAGTCCAGACCACATTCACTCAACCGCTCTATCCTGGGTTTGGGATTGGTTATGGATCAGTGAAACTGTGTTGATGAATCAGAACAGAGAGACTCTACCCATAATGCTTTGAGCTGATAATGAATCAGTAACAGTGAGATGTTATAGAGTCTCTTATTTTCTCTTCATTACATTAATACTACAGCTGAACATTTGCAGTTGAAATAGACAGGAAGAACACTGTGTGTGTGTGTGTGTGTGTTATATGTACTGAAAACAGACTCTCTACCTTTACTGCTACTCAATATACGATGTTTTGCTGGAAGGCATCATGGACTATGGGCCTCTGAAGACTTCTGTGAGAAATGAGCAAAATCAATTTCAGAATCCCCTGAATGTGTGAAAACTGTGACTCTGGCAACACTTAACATAAACATACCAGGATTCAACAGTATAGGTTGATTGTGTTCTCAGTTTGCACTATGAATTTGTTCTGATTTCTTTCCCACAAAAAGGCATCGCTCCAAACGATGAGTGATGAATGCGCTTTCCATCTGCGCATGTGCAGTAATAGCAACACCTGCTGACCCAAAAGCGGTAATGCAGAGGCAACAAAACTGTCATTTTATCTTCAGTGAGCTGGAGCTGTGTAGATGTGAAATATCAGTTCTCTAATGTAGTCAACACAAATCAAATAATGTTTTAATTTTGATGCATATAATATCATTTTTATACATAAGCCTATTACTTAGGTTTACAGTGGGTTTAGATCAGCTAAGGGGGCTTTAGGCAAGACACGCTTCATTTAAATACAGTTGATTCAATGTGTTATTTGCAAGATATGCACCAATAAACATTTTGAGATCATGCAGTCCTGACAAATTTCATTTCAGGTAAAGTGGATTCATTATTTATATTTCTTCATTTAAAACATGATTTATTAAAACATTGTAAAACAATCATATTACAAACATATTTAACAACCACTAAGAGCACATAGCCCTAGCTATATGCTCTTTGTGGTTGTTAAATATGTTTTGTACTTTAAGCCCTCTATATCACTACCAGTCAAAAGTTTGGAATTTTAATGTTTTTAAAAGAAGTTCTCACTGTTGTGGAAATTTTAAAATTTCAAGTATTTCTTATATTCCTGAATGATTATTTGAAGTGATTAATATGTAGTTTTTGACATAGACTGTACCTGGGAAGTATTTAGAAATGTATGTCTGGGATGGGTTAGACTTTAACTTACAGAGCTATAAGCAGGCCTGGGAAAAAGAACATCTTTGAATTTCATACGTGTAAGAACAGAGAGGCCTGAATGTTTAGACATGGGAGGGAGAGTTTAACCTTGAAGAGTTAAGGAGAAGTATAAATGTGCCCAGGACGGGGAATGTGTCATTCTTACACTCTGTGGTTTCCAAGTGAAACTATTATGATTGTTTGAATCTTTCTTGTAAGAAATAAAACGTTAAAAGACTCTTGGGTCTGAGTTTGTTTCTTACACAGTGAGCTGCACCGAGTTTTGCCACAACAATTTGGTGTCAGAAGTGGGATTCCCTGGTGCTTTTTGGATTGGACTCAGAAGCGCTCGATGTTTGGCCAACCTGAGAGACTCTCAGCCCTACCCCGCGAAAAGGTTCAGGGAAGAGGGATCGGCCGCCGCTGAGCCCACTGGGGGCACCACGGGAATTGAGAAAAGAATCCAGGTGGCTACACAGCTCGCTGGTAAGAGATAAAATTCAATGTTATGGGGGTTGGAGAATATGTGTGAAAATTGGACAATTATCACTTCAGTGAGTTAAAAATTTGTGTAGTGGGTAAATGAAATTTAAAGGGAGTGTATGAAAAGTCAATTAGGAAACGGGACGAACCGTTTTGATGGCTCTGGCAGTACTCTGTGGTCACAGTCCAAGTAGTTTAAGGGAGACCTAAAAACTGATCGTGTGTGGGCGGGCAGTGGCTAAATTAATAATTGGGAAGGGGAAAGAGTCCCAAATGTTAAAATTTGTTTTCTGAATTTGGAATAGCCTGCAGAGCACAGATTGCTCCGAGTATAGATTGTGTAAGGATGGATTTTACCAAGACTAAATTCAAGATTCCTATCCTGTAATAAAACAATAAAACTCTCTAATCTCAAGCGAGGATCTGCGAGAAAGGGCACAGGATGACGCCTGGCTCAGCCTCCTCTCTTCCCCCTCATGCTGAGTTCCTGACTCTTAACAACTTCTCCTTCCCCTCAGGCCATGCAAACCTCACAAATCTACAATCTTAGTTGTTTTAAGTGACATCAATGTAAATACTTCAGGTGCGATTGGTAAGTTGGTCTCACTCCCACATCAATAGAACAAACAAGAATAAAGAAAACAAAACCTGTTCTCCTGGTGTGGGAGATGCCCCAATAAAGATCTTGATTAACCATTTGTTTGATCCCCAAAACCAGGTGTGTGACCCTTTGGGGCACGAGAAAGGGTCCAAAAAAAAGCTGCATAAATATTTGGGTGCTAAATGTTTACTGCCCTTTTGTTAAGACGTGGGTATTTAAGGGGATTTGGCAAACCACTCAAGGAAGCATCTGTAATCAGACTTCCCACACTGTTGCTGTGTGTCTCTCTACTTGCCAGGTATGCTGACTCTTTGAAATTGCTTTTTATTATGTTTTAAAAATTGTGTTTTGTATTTTCTGCTGATCAAGTTGTGTTATGTATTCTTTTTAATTCTTTAATTGATGTTTAATCCTGCCTGGCAAAATAAATGTTAAATTTTGATTTATTTTTGGACTCTCCTGAAATCATTGATACCAGTAAATTATGGGAGGCTAATGCTACCTTAAATCTGTGTCCAGGGTAAAACAAACTGAAGGCGCATGAATGAAGGAGCAGTAGGCACTTCATCTGAAGACCTTTTGATTTCTGTTTTCCACCTGATTTAGCAAGGTATATGGAAGTGACTAAATTAAAATACACTTTGGTTTTGAGTGAGCAGTAGGCAACCAACTAAAGGTATTAGTTAACTCAGTATACCGTCTGACGAAAATCAGACGGGCGAGTCTATGATCGTGAGTTACCGTAATCCGGGGCGAGTAGTATCTCTGTGCGGCACGGGGTCCCTAATGAACGAACAACTGAAAGTATGGGATATTCAAAAAATCATAGATCTAAATTAAAACACAACTAATCAAATGATCAGCTACTAAATCAAGAATACTGTACATGCAAAGAGTCGAATTAAATTTGGAGTCAGATTAAATTATTCACGGAGTCAGAATTGAATTAGAAACCAACAATTTTAATAAACAAAGTTGATTTTTACAGAAGTGCCAGAAAAGACGTACACGCAGAATAACCTTCAACCAGGCCGTTGGATTTCCTTCATTGGGCTGACGGGTGGAGCTTACAATTGCTCAGACCTGTCCGATTGGGGTTGAACTGAAGAGCAGTTCAAGAACTGAAGAGCAGTTCAAACAATCGGATCTGTGGAGACGTCCACAGATTATAGACGCGCGTCAAAGGGAAATCCACAGAAGTCGGGAGAGTCAAAATGGGAAAATCCCAGAGCAAGCTTGCAAAATCAGGGAGAATAGGGGGTGTGGTAGAATATGACACTCCTGTGTTTTTTCAAATGAGAAAAATGTACGGTCGTGCATGTTTGAGGGACATAGACAAATTGGTCAAGTACCATGATTTCCCGCCAGAGGGAACACTGAGTGTAACACGGCTCACAATGATTAAAACTGATATAGAGGCAGCAGATGAAGTGGAAGTGGGTTGTTGCAAAAAGAAACATGTATGTGTAAACTGTGTACAAACAGTGAACTATTGGCTGCAGGAAGCAGAGAAAAGAGAGAGAAGAACTTTGCAGAAACAGTTAGTACAACCAGTAGCGATGGAAATACAAAATGAAGAAAGAATAGAAAAAGCTAAAGAAACAAAAAAATGTGAAGAGACAGGGAAAAATGTAAAGCCTGATGAGGCAGAAAGCAGAGAAACAGAAAGAGATTTGAGAAGTGAAGTGGGGGTGATGCTCAAAGAACACTTGAATACGTTTCATCCATCTAACCCCTTTTTTATTCTGTTCCTTTGTCTCCATCTGCCCCTCCACCGAGTTATCAACACCCACCACTCGTCCCAACATGTATGCAGTGCTTGACCTGGGTCCCCGATGATGATGGCTCCCCCCAAAGGCGGCTGAACTCAAGTGAGAGACCACAAGCAACAATAAAGCCCCTCCGGGAAGATTCTGAAGACCCAGACATGATCCCCGAAACGCCAAACGACATCACTGACAGCAGACAGCCGTCCAACAGAATGATGACAAGACAAAGGGTAAAATCTGAAAATGTGAGCATTTCTATTCCAACAGACAATATCCAGGCCCCCATGCTCGAAGTATCAGGGCCAGAGGAACCGGTGCTCGTATACAGACCCTGGACTCAGGGGCCATGGAACACCTGCCGAACCCGGAAGAAGCAAGTGACAGGTTTGCAGAAGAACTTGGTATGTTTTGCAGAGAATTCAGTCCAACCATGGATGAACTGAAACGCATGATGGCCTTGAAATTAGGCCCGATGAACTGGTACAAAGTCAAAGGGCGACTGCGCAGGGCAGACTGCCGAAGAGAACACCGTGACTGGGAACACGGAGAGGAATGCAGCATACCGAGAGGCAGTGCTGGACCTGGCTACAGCTGTCAGAGAGGCATTTCCTGTGCGCATCGGGATCACAAAGATGAACGGCTGTCTGCAGGAGAAAGGTGAGAGTGTACGTGCTTTCTATCATAGACTGATTGAACTGTTTAACAAACACGGCGGCATACCAGAACCAATGGTGAGGGGTGCTGAGCCTGATGTTTGGGAATGTTATATGTGTAACTGGTTCACAAAGGGTCTGCGAGAAGAGATCATGAAGCGAGTGAAGGTCAGCCTGATCGGCTGGGCAGAGGCACGTTTGGCAGAGCTGCTGAGATACGCGCTGCACGTGGAAACTCAGCTAGAGGAGGAAAAGGCGGAAGCTGAGCAGCGCGCAGCAGAGGACGAGCGGTCTGCAAAAATGAAACGAGAGAAAGCACGAGCCAAAGCTGACAAAGACTTCCAACTGGCTATGGTTAATATGGTAAGAAGAGTTGGGGGAATGTCTGGGGGCAGAGATGAAAACAGAGAGCGAAGAGGACAGAACGGGAACAGAGGAGGGGGCCGAAGAAGCGAATGGAGGTGCTACATTTGTGAGTCAAATGATCATGCAATCTATGAATGCTCAAAGTGCCAAGTGTGCAAACAAGACGGCCATTGGGGCGAAGAATGCCCACAACTCAAAGAGAACCAAACAGCGTGAGTCATGGGGAGAGCGGAGAGAGAGAGAAGGCGAGGGGGACCCAGGGAAAGCATCCAACTGCATCAGATAAGGGAAGTGAATATTTACTAACCACACACATTTACACATACACTGATATCTGTTCCGCTCTCTGCAATGAATACAATGCTTGCAATTCTGTTTCTGTGTTTGAGAATAATGAGAATGTTAATAAACAGTTACTTTTGTATAACACTAAATGACTTAAGAGATCACCCAGATATACTTTGATAATTGAGAATACACCAGTTAGATTCTTAGTAGATTCTGGGGCAGCTAGGTCTGTGCTACAACCATGTGACTTACCATATAAACCTAAATTGTCAAATAATGTACATGAGTCCACTTCGGCTGCGGGTCATACAACATTCGAAACCTTTACAGAACCATTGACTTGTGAAACAGAAGGGGGAAGGGTGTTTGAGCACGCCTTTCTGTTTTCAAACTTTTGCCCTACGCCGCTATTGGCAAGGGATTTAATCTGTCACCTGCAATTGAGTTTGACTCCTACCTCCTTAGGTATTGAGGTGACAGAGGGAGAGGAGTGTTGTGTGAAAATTGAGGCCGAATGGGCTTATGAATGGCACATAACAAATTCTCTTTGGGCTCGAACAGTATGTGAATTGGCAAAAAAAAAAATCGAACAAAATCTTTTGATACAGATCATATGTTGCCTGACAATTTGCATTGTACGTCACATGTCGTAGCAGAAAGAGACAAACATTATGAAAAAGATTGGTTTCAGGGAGAGGAAGAAGAGACATTGAAGTTATTCTAAAATGTTTTGGACAGAAAAAAATGTGTGCGCTCTCAGTTAAGCTCACAGAGAAACAACACTCAGTTTATCTCATGACTGGGCAGTCGGCGCCCCATATCTCACTCGTGAAGGCCACGGGGGGGAGGTGGGGAGAAGTAGGGCTGTTTGTGAGACAATGCATCGAAACAACTGATTGGGTAAAGAAAGATGAGAATGTGAGCTTCAGCAAGAACCTAAATGCATTCATGTGTAACTTTGGGGGGAAAATTAGGGTGAAAAGGGTCATAGTACCAATTGAAAAACAAAGCAAGGGAAATCATTGCACAGCACCTAACCATGTTGAAGAAATACATCCGGCTTTGACTGAAGTGCCCGAAGGCCTGTGGGCAAAACATAAGTATGATGTAGGTCTGATAAAAAATTGTGAACCAGTGGTCATTGTTCCAAAGTCAGATTACAGACCATGTCAACAACAGTATCCTTTAAAAAAGGAAGCTATACTGGGAATTACCCCAGTTTTTGAATCATTATTAAAGAAGGGGTTATTGTACCGTGCAATGATTCTCCTGTGCGCACTCCTATCTTTCCTGTAAAGAAGATTAGGGACAAAGGTCAACCCACTGAGTGGCGTTTTGTGCAAGACCTGCAGGCAGTCAATTCAGCAGTCAGACAAAGGGCTCCCTTGGTAGCAAATCCTTATACAATTTTGTCACAAATACCACAAAGTGCTGAATATTTTTCTGTTGTGGATCTGGCTAATGCTTATTTTAGCGTGCCAGTTGATAAAGACAGTACATTTTGGTTTGCATTCAATTTTAATGGGAAGGGGTATAAATTTAACCGATTGTGCCAAGGTTTTTCTGAGAGCCCGACTATCTATAATGAGGCACTCAGGAAAAGTTTGGAGCCATTATGTCTGACTGAAGGGACTGCTTTGCTACAATATGTGGATGATTTGTTGATTTGTGCAAAAGATGAGGCTACATGTGTGGCTGACACAGTCACCCTCCTGAAGCATTTGGCGCAGGAGGGTCACAAGGTCAGCAAATCAAAACTGCAGTTTGCAAAGAAACAAGTAACTTTTTTGGGACATGTAATTTCACGAAGTAGTAAATCACTGTCAGAAAAAAGGTTGCAAGCAATAAAAGATGTACCAAAACCAATCACCAAAAAGCAAATGTTGTCATTTTTGGGAATGTGTTCGTATTGTCGAACATTCATCCCCAATTATGCAATATATGAACAACCCTTGAGAGCCTTAACAGTGGGAAAGGATCTAAAATCATGTGACAGGGTCGAATGGACCAAGCAGGCAGAAGATGCCTTTGAGTTTTTGAAATGTCAATTGGGTCATACTCCCACTTTGGGAATTCCGGAACCAACAAAACCCTTTATTCAGATGGTTGATGAGAAAAATGGATATATGACTTCTGTTCTCTTGCAGTATCACGGAGACAAACTTCGACCTGTGGCGTATTTTTCAAGCAAATTAGATCCTGTTGCAGCTGGACTGCCACACTGCCTGAGGGCCGTGGCGGCAGCAGAGAAGGCCGTAATGGCGTCTAGGGAGTTTGTGGGGTATGCTAACCTAACCTTGATGGTGCCGCACGAGGTCTCCATGATCCTGCAAGAACAGAAAACATCGCATTTATCCACAGCTAGATGGTTGAGGTATCATACTATCTTGCTTGATATGCCAAATGTTGTGGTTAAGCGTTGCACGACATTGAATCCTGCCACCCTCCTCCCAACAGAGGAGGATGGGGAGGAGCATCACTGTTGTCTAACGGCTCTTGAACAAGTGTGTACACCACGTCCAGATCTTTCTGACGAACCAATTGATAATTGTGACAATGTTCTGTTTGTGGATGGGTCTGCGTTTAAAGATCCACAAACAGGGAAAAACCGAGTTGGGTACGCAATCACGACTGAATTTGAACTTGTGGCATCCGGCGCACTGCCAGCAAATTACTCTGCCCAGGCAGCAGAACTTGTGGCTCTGACCGAAGCGTGCAAACTCATGACAGATAAATGCGTCACGATTTACACAGACTCACGTTATGCGTTTGGGGTGGCTCACGATTTCGGGGCTCTGTGGAAACACAGAAAATTTCTAAAATCTGATGAGCGTCCAATATTAAACGCTCCGTTGGTGGCTGCTCTCTTGGAGGCCATTATGTTGCCCAAGAGATTAGCTATCTGTAAGTGCGCAGCACATAAATCTGATAGCACATCTGTATCAACAGGAAATAGACTGGCTGACGCAGAAGCAAAGGCTGCGGCCTCGTCTGGCGAGACGAAGGAGGCGACATGTGTCCTGGTACCAGTAAATGATAATGATGATTCTCTTTCTTTACAGAGCATGCAAACATTTGCAACAGGGGCAGAAAGGAATCAGTGGAGACAAGCTGGCTGTACGCTGACGGAGGGAGTGTGGAGGAGCAGTGATGGCAAGCCTTGTTTACCCCGACATTTTTACCCCCATTATGCAAAGGCATTGCATGGGAAAGATCATTCATCAAAGATGATAATGGTGGCAGAAATGAAAGAATTATGGTTTACAAAGGGGTTTACAACAGTAGCAGAAAACTTTTGTAAGAGATGTGTAATTTGTAACAACCATAATGTGGCAAGAGGAATAAAAATGCCTCAAATGACTCAACCACCGGCCTCAGGGCCATTTGAATACATAATGTGTGACTTTGTTGAATTAACCCCATGTAACGGGAAGAAATATTGTTTAACAATGGTTGACATGTGGTCCAAGTGGGTGGAAGTGTTCCCAACGTCAAAGCAGGACGCAGCAGCAGTGGCAAAGGCCCTGTTGACTGAGGTCGTCCCGAGATGGGGAATTCCACGAAAAATCAGTTCTGACAATGGCACACATTTTGTGAATGAGGTAATTAAGCAAGTGGGCAAATTTTTGGGTATCGAGCTCAAAACGCACTGCGCCTACGCGCCATTTGCAGGTGGAATGATTGAGAGACAGAATTCAATTTTGAAAAACAAATTGGCAAAATGTTGTGAAGAAACTGGACTCACATGGCTTAAAGCTTTGCCCATTGTTCTGATGTACATGAGAATGAGAAAAAGAAGCAGACTGAATCTGAGTCCATATGAAATTCTCTTTGGTAAACCACCATGAATCGGGGTACACTGGGGTAAACAACTGCTGCCGTCTACAGAACTGTGTGAACATGACATGATAAGCTATTGTAAAGAATTGTCTTCTTTGCTGTCTAATGTCTGTGTCCAGGTGAAAGCTGCACAGGGGAAAGTGGCAGAGACCACCCTCCATAACATCAGGCCAGGTGACTATGTCGTTGTGAGAGATCTAAGGAGGAAAAGCTGGAGGGCGAAAAGGTGGCTAGGGCCATTCCAGGTGCTTCTGACGACTCACACGGCTGTGAAAGTAGCAGAAAGGGCCACTTGGATCCACGCCAGCCACTGCAGGAAAGTGCCAACCCCGTCTCAAGAGGAGGATCCAGAGGAGGAGCATCGAATGAACTAAACTAAAGACACCCCCACACCAAGAGAAGAAGGTTCAGGTCACGGTGATCTAAGCCAACATAAACACCACAATAAAGTCACATGTCAATTTCTGCTCAGGTCCTGTATAAGCATCAAGTGCCACTATCAGCTCAGGAGCAAGGACACGGCAGGAATGTTGTGTTGAAGCAGCCAGTATACAAACTCGAGCCAGCGGTGAGAACACAAGCTGCAGTGATTCTGAAAAGGTGGGAGTTGAGGAGGATTCAGGAAGTGCTGATAACAGATCCAAGCATCATAGCTGTGTGCTCAAGCGGAGCAGTAAGGTACCATTCAGAGTTCAGAGGAGAGTGGAGGGGTTACACAACACTCATTGCACAATCAGTGGAGGGGTGGCGCCCCTATATAGATAGAGAGACCAAAGCAGTGAGCGCTGCTAAGACCAACCTACCTCACACCTTCTGGGCATATCACTGTGCTGAACATTCAGCGAATTGAACGAACGAAAATGGAACGATCAAGACTGTGGCACCCTTTTCGTATACCAGGATTGTGTGGCTTGAGGGGGAACTAATGGTATATTGACTGTTGTGGGTGTGTTAATATGTGGTGTCATTATATTCCTCACCTCAGAACTCAAGAAAACCACGAGAGTGACAGTGCTGGGGAACAACTACAGCATAAGTGGAGATCAACAAATGGACGACAACGACACATTCATTCGACGGACGAAGAGGTCAACGGCAGTACTGGTGACACCCATGCAAGGTTTGACAGAAAACATCTTCACCCTGATAGAGGGAACATCCGTGCAATTTGACTGCAACCCCTTTGAAAAGAACTGTCCAGGATGCGGAAACCAAGGTACGACAAGTTATGCACCAACATATGTCTGTAAAGAGCCATGTAAATGGGCTGACGTAAAAGCCTACACCGACCCCCTCAGCTACGGAACGGACGAGAGATTTCGAGTGATCAAGCACAACAGACACGGTAACAACAAAGATGGTATGAGAGTGTTGATAACGGCTGTAAAGTTGTCAGACCAAGGCAAGTATTTTTGTGCTATTGATAAAGAGGGTACAGACTGGTATGAAGCACTAAGCATCATTGTACGAGAACGACCACCTGTGAAACCGAGCCTTAGACCCGTTTTCAAGCCAGCCTCTAAGGAAGAACTGACATGGATGGGTCGTGACGGGACAGCAAATGGGGGTGTGCAGAGAGCAGCTGAAAAGTGTCATGGAAAAACAGAGCATGCACTCTGGCTTTGCTGCAGAAACGAGAACTAGAGATAAACACGAGTTGTTGGCTTTGTTTGCAAATGACTCATGGGAAGCAATTCCATTGACTGTTAATGCCATAAAAGATACCACCTGTTTGATTCCTTTGCAGATGACTCAGGTGCTGGAAGTGGCATCAGACGTTGACACAGGAAGAGTGCCGATGGTGAGCCCAAACCCCCTTTGCACTGTCAAGTACGGACATGACAAACCAAAAGTTCCACTACCACCACTGCGAGTGACACACAGGCAAGGAGACGTATGTGTCTGTCAGAAGGAGGGCATTGACGGGAATTCGGACGACGTGGGAGAATCAAGTTGCAGAGTGAGAATTGATGTGGAGGAAAGGAAGGAAAACGTCTGTACAGCGATCATCAACGGAGTGACAAGAAACTTCTCCTGTCATTTCAACGAGCTACAGGAAACCTCTCCTGCTGCGGTCTGGGTATGTGGTGATAGAGCCTATCATTATTTGCCAAAAGGAATGTGGAAGGGATGTTGTTATCCAGCATTGGTGCATGTGGGAACGTCAGTTTACCTACCACATGATGAGTCAGCGCGGAAAGGACGGAAAAAGAAGAGAAATCAACCTTTTGCCAGAGACTTTGCCAGAGCATTACAAGGGGTATGTGTTATCTAATCCATGGACATCACCTGGGGCAAATTTTGGGTGGTCATTGTTATTGGGAGCGGGGACAGCTGTCTCAATTAATAAGATTAATGGGTTAGCATGGACTGTGTTAGCAATGGCAAATGAAACTGAACTCGCTTTGACAATGGTAAATGCTGAAATGAAAGAAATCAGAAGTGCAGTTATCCAGAACAGGTTAGCCCTTGACCTTTTGACTGCAGAAAAAGGGGGGGTGTGCCGACTTTTGGGGACATCATGTTGTTTTCATATTCCAGATTTCAGTGACAACATTACTGATGTGGTTGCCCATATGAGAAAGGCCGTAAAAAAGCCAGAGCAGGTAAATAACAGTTGGATGAAGTGGTTTGATTCTCTGGGAGGGGGATGGATGCACTGGGTATTGTACACTGTTTTACCAGTAGGGGCAACTGTGCTGATACTGTTAATGTGTCTACCATGTATCTACAAATGTCTTTCATGTGTTGTTCAAAGAGTGATGATGTCAAGACAAGCACACCAACTAGTGAAGCTACCTGTGTATACAGATGACATGTTTTTAGAGTGGTCAGAAAAAGAACAAGATGTAACTGAAACTAAATCTGATGAGTCGAGTGTTTAAAGGAGTTGACTAAAGTAAGACTAAGGATAAGCAAGAAACAGTATATTGATTATGATTTGAGTTCATGGTAAAGCCCATTCTTTGTCTATCCTATTTAGCTTGCTAAAACACCGGGTCTATCCCCACAGAAAAAGCCTTAAGCACTATTTCTGACTTCCTTCACAAATTTAAGAGAGTGACCTTTTATGTGAAAATCTGAGAAGAAGAGCATGAAAGTGATGTAATAACTTGAATTTGCTATGTGTGTTAACCATATGTAAGGGGAAAATATAATCATCAACACGAATTATCACTGAATGATAAAGAGGAGGAATTGTTGTGGAAATTTTAAAATTTCAAGTATTTCTTATATTCCTGAATGATTATTTGAAGTGATTAATATGTAGTTTTTGACATAGACTGTACCTGGGAAGTATTGAGAAATGTATGTCTGGGATGGGTTAGACTTTAACTTACAGAGCTATAAGCAGGCCTGGGAAAAAGAACATCTTTGAATTTCATACGTTTAAGAACAGAGAGGCCTGAATGTTTAGACATGGGAGGGAGAGTTTAACCTTGAAGAGTTAAGGAGAAGTATAAATGTGCCCAGGACGGGGAATGTGTCATTCTTACACTCTGTGGTTTCCAAGTGAAACTATTATGATTGTTTGAATCTTTCTTGCAAGAAATAAAACGTTAAAAGACTCTTGGGTCTGAGTTTGTTTCTTACACAGTGAGCTGCACCGAGTTTTGCCACAACATCACCAAGACTGCATTTATTTAATTAAAAATACAGTAAAAACAGTAATATAGTGAAATATTATTACAATTCAAAATAACTGTTTTCTGTTTGTATATATATATTATATATATATATGTCACGGATGCACACAGACAAGATGTTAGGATCCAGTTGCAGCATTTATTGGTGAATCCAAACGTAAATCCCAAGACAGGTAAGGGTCAAACTCCACGTAGTCAGTCAACAAACAAAAGCCAGAAATATAACGTGCATGTAACAAAACATAACGGACCACAAACAAAGGCAGACACACTGAGTATAAATAGACAGAAACTAATGAGCAAACACAAAACAGCTGGGTGCAATGAAACGAGGATAATGAGTCCAGGAGGTGAGTATGGGAAATGAAGTCCAAAACAGTGAAATAAGAGTCCATGTTGGAGTGCCCTCTAGTGGCTAAACGGGGCACTCCAACTCATGATCATGACAATATATTATAAAGTAATTTATTCCTGTGATCAAAGCTGAATTTTCAGCATCATTACTCCAGTCTTCAGTGTCACATGATCCTTCAGAAATCATTCTGATATGATGATTTGATGATCAAGAAACATTTATTATGTATAAATATTTTTTTTCAGGATTCTTTGATGAATATAAAGTTCAAAAGAACAGCATTTATTTGAAATATAATCTTTTGTAACATTCTAAATGCATCTTTCATACAAATCGAAAAGGTAAATGATGTGCAACTGTAGTTACTTTGACTGTGAATGACTTAAATTTATATCAAATTACATGTATTATTTATCCCCCCACACCAACAGGTCTTCAATGAAGCTACAGTTGTTTAGGTATGAAACATTTCAACGCCATGCAGTTATTCACCACTGGAAAGTCACACAGGATGTGAATCTGCAGTGCCTAAGTCAGGAGGAAAAAGTGATAGCAACAAGGTTGTTGGTGGAAAAAGAGGGCCTGGCAAGGAGTCTAGCATTACTGGAGTCGCGTGGCGTCAACCTTGATTGCATTGTCACTGATCGTCATCCACAAGTACAGAAGTTTCTCAGGGAGAGAAACATAACCCATTACTACAATGTCTGGCACATGGCGAAATGTATATTGTTAGTGCCAGTATGGAGCTGATTGACGTCCATAGTCCATTATACCATACAAAATCAGTTTTTCTCCCGTCTTTTCCTTTCTTGGAGTTGTTAGCGATATCCTTTTGGTGAGAATGACCTGATGTTAGATTTTTTTGAAGCTTGTGTAAATATTCCATTTGGTGAAAAGACTTGTCCTTACTGTGAAATGTGTGACTAAATGAGTAATGGTAACAAATGCTTTGAAATTGATGAATGCTACAGTAGAGTAATCACTCAGTTTATGAGTATCTTTACTAGTGGAATGTATTTTGCTTTCATTAAGGAATTTCAAAGAAACTGGAAGCATCAGTAAACAGAAAGACTGTGAGAAACGCATCAACAACCACATATACTGGACTGCAGCTGGCTCAACCTCCGAGCCAGAGCCAGAATCGCAAAGTGGACCGCGATCCTGAACAATGTTCGAGATGTCCATACACATGAGGATCCCTCTTTACCCTAAGTGCGAGCATGTGACCTGCAAGACAACTGACAGAGTAAATGGCTCCAAGCAGGTATTTAATCAATATACAGGCTAAATGTCAAAACAGTAAACAGACAACTAGTTTTAATCACTTTATCACAATTTGACCAGAGATCATCATTGTATAATCTCTACTGTATTGTTTAATATGATATTTTCTTATTGTCTGCATACTTACTTTCAACATTTTGGAGAAGTTGACAAAAAAAAAAAAAAAAAAAACTGAAAGATGTAGCAAAACTGAGCCCCATCACCAAACTTCATTGTTGAGGCTTTCCATGCTGTCATCCTTCATTTGCCCCAAGAATGTTTGTCTTTCCCTTATTGGAATGCTGCATTATAATGAAAATGCTAGAGCGAATAAGGGGAAACAGTGGGCAACACTGTCTTGTACCCCATTCTAAGAAAAAATAGAGCTGAAATCTCACATTGGTCTGAATGACTGTTGTTGGGTGGTTATAAAGCATCTTAACCTATTAATAAATTTAAGACCAAAATTCATCTTTTTTGGAGGACTGAAAGATGTCCTCCACTCAACTCGGACAAAGGCCTTCAGCATCTAAGAGATGGCAATAACTGCACAATCCAGAAGCAGAAAAAGTTAACTGTGAGATACTTTTTTTCAATCTTAAGTCAAATACCTTGTAGTCTGAATTGAGTAATGATATAAATATGAGGCACACAACAGGTCTTTACAGGCTTAAGTAGAAGAGGTTATCATTGCCTGTTCGAGAGAATCCGGTAAACACTGAGACTCTATAGCCTGGATATACATATCCTTCAGTGGTTTAAGGATCTCAGATAAAAGTATTGTCAACTCAACGGATTGCATTAATAGACATTAATAGACTGCATCTTCTTTTCGTAATTGTCAGCCAACAACTTGCCAATTTTATCCCCATGCTCATAATAACGTTGTTTTTGATCTAACACTATGCTCTTTAGTGAACAGCATTTCATACTCAAGCCGCAATGAGCTTAGTCTCTGAACATACTTTCATCTCCAACAGAACAGTCATGTTCCAATTATTTAATGTCTCTGGAAAGTAAATTCAGTTGACTCTGATATATTTCTTTAAACCAGATGAGTCCCAAGTCACCCCTGGAGAGGCAGAGCCCACATTAAAGTTCAATAAACTTTCTATTTTACTTTCTATTAAAAAAACTATAAAATCAAGGTCATTCAGAAGATAAATCACCATCTTCCAAGATGTGTTCTTGTAGTAGGAGCATTAACTGTAAGAACTAATGGGGAATGGTCAGATGGGGTTCGTGGAAGGTATTCACATGAGTCAACTAAGTATGCAAAAGAAAAGAAAAAGAAAAAAGTCTGTTCTGATAAAACTTTATCAGGAATAAAAAGAGAAATCTTGGTGAGTCTTGAGTAAAGCCCTCCAAATATCAGCTTTAATTCAGCCATCACGTGTTTCACAGCTCTTGCTGACGGTATCAAGGCAGAACCTTTAACAGGTGATCTGTCTGCTGGATCTTGGACCAAATTAAAGTTAAGATCACCATCAATGATTGTACAAAGCAAAAAAGTTTGAAATGTAAATGAGGCTCACCTTGATGAGTATTGGAGAGGTAGACAATCAGGAATCCAGAACACATATCTGTGACCTTTGTGAACTTTGTGCCTAACCATGGTCTTGGTGTCATCCAGATAATCGTTGGAGATGTGCTTCTGTCTATCAGTCCAAGTGTGGACATTTTTTCTGTACCTACTTTACCTATTTCTTAAACAGGATCGTTTAACCAAGTATAGTTGTGGGAAATGAATGTATGCAGAGCGGCCTACGAACTCAAGGGACTTGAAGCTAACTTCTGCTGATGAAACTGCAAACTATTCTTCAGTAAAATTTCTCTTCACTTTCAACTCTGACTCTTCATTCACACATCTGGTCTTTTTGCTCTTTAACTGTAAATTCCTCAACAATTAAAGGTGCTAAAGATGTTTTGTTTTATACATTTTTGCAATATTACTTGAAACTGTCTTTACTAACTGATAAAGACTATTTATTAGGTGCACTGAAAGGAATAATATTAATATACATCATCTGTGCACGAGGTAGGCCTTAAAAACATCAGCTAATGGTTTACGCGATCATCGCATAAAACGATTGGCCCTCGGCTTCAATCACTGCCGTGACGTTCCTTGTGCGACGACGGCGCGGCTGTGCTCCAGTAACTTCCACACTCCACAGGCGCCACATGCAATGTTTTTGTCCGGAGACAGGAGTAACAACTGCAGATTATGAGTTACCTGCGGTGAGTCTGACATAATGAATCCACTAACACAACACAGCGAATGCCGGTGGTAAACACTCGTGTTCCAATACGAGTGTTTAAGAGTTTTGGGAGGCGTTCCTTCGAAGGAGGGGGGTTGTTCTTACGCATGCGCTCATTTCAAAAACTCAGTAACAGTCTTTGGATTCTCAGTCGACAAAAAAATCCTCTTTATCACCTTTAATGGTGGAGAATGTGCTATACAATGATATAGGGGAAACATAGGCAGAGTTTGGCCATAGCCATACCAGAGACTTGATGAAACAGGATCTCTCCCAAGTCTGAGCTCGAGAACATATCGCGGCAGTACTCGAGAGGACGCTCTTCACATTCTGTTCCCGCTATAGTTGAGGCTTCTGCTAAATAGTAGGCTAACTAAACTAAATGGATATTTACTTATCATTTTAAAAATAAAATGATAAGTAAACTAAAGGAGAGAGAGCTCTAACTTTGACGCTTCAGAAGCACAATTTGGAAATGAGGCAGCTTCCTCTGCATTAGGTAAGTTAGGCCTAAGATGTCTTTTTGACTCTTTGAATCACAGTAGTTCATTATAAATTTGATGATTCATTATAAATGTAGAAGATATGATACATATAAGTGTATGAAATGTAGAGGATATGTTAGATATATAGCCACCACCATTGACATTGAGGGACTCCAAATTAGAAATTACCGAATTGGGGACTTCCGGTTATGGCGGTGGCGTGACAAGTCGCAGATTTCAACCCTCGTGCATTAGGCTAGAATTAATCCTTCTAAACCCACTTAAGATACTTAATTTAAGTTGGTGGAATAGCTAAAGAGATTACTAAAACAATGCCGTCGAAGAAAAAGATCAAAAATAAAGAGAGATTGGAAGTGGAATCACAAATTATGCCATCCGAACCTGAAAGCCCGAGCGAGCACGAAGAGACGGAGGATGAAGGGGGTGAGGCCTCAAACGAGAATCCTAGTAACGCGGAGATGATGAAGGCCTTTAAAGCAATGGAAAGACAAGTAAGTGGCAAGGTGGACGAAATTCTTTCGGCGGTCGTGGATGTCAAAGGGAGATTGACAGAGGCGGAGGAGCGAATTTCAGGGGCAGAGGACGAAATCGTCCAACTGAAGGTCAGAAATGATATGCTGGAAAAACAGATGAAATCAATGGCTGATAAGGTAATTGACTTGGAGAACAGAAGTAGGAGGAATAATCTTAGGTTGGTTGGCTTGCCGGAGAAAGAAGAGGGATCGGATGCGTGTGCTTTTCTGGAAAAGTTTCTACCAGAGACTTTGGAGTTGGGAGAAAGCGTTACGCCATTGATAATAGAAAGAGCCCATCGAATACCCAGCTCAGGTCAAAAATACGGACAAGATGGTAAAGTGCAGCCGAGGACTGTCATAATGAAGTTCCTCAATTTCAAACAGAAGGAGCATGTTCTAAAGGCTGCAAAGAGTAAGGGAGCAATTGCATACAAAGGTTCCAATCTTCGTTTTTTTCCGGATTTGTCGGCAGAACTCCACAGGCAACAAAGAAAGTACGATGCTATCCGTCAAAAATTGCGTGACAAAAGGAATCAACCGACACAGAGTAATCTTTCCTGCTTGATTGCTTCTTACACATGGAGACCGTACTGTGATTATGAACAGTCCAGAAGAAGTGGAGAAATTTATGCAGCAGGTCGAGGATAAGTGAACTGAGGTATCGAGTCCAGAAGAAATGGATAAAGAGATGCAACAAATTGAGAACAAGTAAACGGAGGTATTAAGGCGAGGTACTGAGGACTATATGTAAAATTGTAGTTTATTTTCTTTGTCTGTAGGTTGTATATTCGTCCAAAGTAGATATTTAATTTTGTTTTAATAAGGGTAACAAGATAAGTATTTGACGTTTAAGTTAATTCATTTATGGTTCAGAAGAGGGCGCTTTTGCTATAATATTTGAAAAAAGAAATGACACAAAGTGAAAGTTTGACTTTATTTTAAGATAATAGTTTGAAGATATTAGGTTAATATAATGTGTATAGTTGGAAAGATGTTACTTGGAAATATAAGACTGACAGACTGTCAGCGTATTTGTGTGTTTTTTTTTTTCTTTTCTTTTAGGTAATAGTATTTTATTGGACAAGTCATGGCTTGGTTATAATATGTGGGTATAAAAATGGATAAGAAGGTTGAAATGGTAACGATGGATAGAGGGGTTGGTGTTCATTGAACAAATAGGAGAAGACCATTTAAGAAGTCGAGTGTAGGGAAGGGGGTTACTGATACAGATGGTACCAGTGAAGCATGGAAAATGCTGGGGTAAGTTCATATTTTATGTTATTAGTTTTGTTTTAGTTATTTTAGGTTTGGCCTCGTATATTTTGGCAAATATATGGTTCAAGGTAATGAGGATGGTTAAAACAAAAAATGGCACAGATAGGAGGGATTAAGCTTCTATCATGGAATTGCAGGGGGCTGGGGAAACTAAAAAAGATTAAACAGGTGATGACTAGAATTAAGCAGATACAGGCAAATGTGGTATTCTTGCAAGAGTCACACATGACTAAAGAGGAAGTGATCAAAATTGAAAGAAGGTGGCAAGGACAAGTATTCTCGGCATGTTTTACTACACAAGCCAGAGGGGTAATTACATTAATACACAAAGCTGTGCCATTTCAAGTAAATAATGTTATTAAGGACCCAGCTGGCAGATTTGTGATTATTCAGGGAAGATGGTAACAGAGATAATAATTTAGTAAATATCTATGGCCCTAATAAGGATGACTCTAAATTTTATAGCAACATTTCTGTTGGTGGCTTCATTACCAGGTCAGGTTATAATGGCGGGGGAAATGAATTGTACACTTGATCCAGGAAAAGATAGATCTACGGGAGTTGATACCACACATGTGAATTCTAGAAAACAGATTCTACATTTTAGGGAGAGCTTAACTAGTGGATATATGGAGGCATCTTAACCCAAAACAGACTGCATATTCATGCTATTCGGCAACACACCAAACTTACTCTAGAATAGACTACTTTCTTGTGTCAGCCCAATTGCTTTCAAAATGTATAGATTGTCAATACCTTAGTATTGTCATTTCTGATCATGCACCAGTGTCTTTGTCATATGTCGATTCAAAATTAGTTAAAGATACCCCTAAATGGCGATTTCAACAAAGTTGGCTTAAAGATGCGTCATTTGTAGAGTTCTTGGGCAATCAAATTGACAATTACTTTGAAACAAATCAATTGGAAACTTCAGCAGGAATTCGGTGGGAGGCATTTAAATGTTTTATTCGAGGACAAATTATTAGTTTTTGTAGTTCTAAAAGTAAAAAATCTCGACAGGAGTTACAAGATTTGGAAAAAGAGATTAAAGAGCTGGAAAATGAAGTATATTATAGTGATTCGATATGTGCAGATAAACATAAACAGCTATTAATGCTTAGATCTAAATATAATACACTTTCTGCAAATAAAACTGTAGCTAAGTTATTAAAGCTGAAACAAACATTTTATGATCAAGGCGAAAAGACAGGTAAAGTGTTGGCGTGGCAAATTAAAAAAAAGCAAATGGAGAGGGCGGTAGATTCGATTGTACAGTCAGATGGTAATATCATTGTTGACCCACAAGAAATTAATAATTCATTTAGATCATATTATATGAAACTGTATAATTCTGAATGTATTTCGGGTTCAGAAATACAAAAAACTTTTTTGGATAATTTGGAGTTACCTAGTACCAGAAGAACATAAAGATGAAATAGGAAAAGACATTAGTTTTCAAGAGGTGGTAGAGGCAATCGATCTGATGAAAGCGGGTAAGGCGGCGGGACCTGATGGTCTCCCCATAGATATATATATAAAATTTAAAGATAAATTAGTAAGACCTATGTTAGACATGCTAGTAGAAGCCTTTGCGGAGAATAAACTTCCTATGTCTTTGAATGAAGCTATAATTATTTTATTGCCTAAATCAGGAAAACCTAACAATAAATGTGAAATTTTCGACCTATAAGTTTACTCAACTCAGACACTAAAATCCTGAGCAATTGGCAAGAAGATTAGAACTGTAGCATCTTACGTCATAGGGATGGATCAGAATGGTTTTATGATAAATAGGCAAGGATGTCATAATGTAAGAAGAGTGCTAAATATTCTGCATCAACAAAAGGGGGAAAAAGATACTGCATTACTAGCACTAGATGCAGAAAAGGCATTCGATAGGGTGGAATGGGATTTTCTGTTTGATGTTTTAATTCGGTTTGGAGTGGAGAAAAAAAATACTGCAAATGGGTTAAATTGTTATACCAGAATCCTTCGACAGAGGTCTTAACTAATAATTTTATATCAAAATCATTTAATATTTCTAGGGGATGTAGACAGGGATCGCCTCTTCCCTCTCCTTTTTCTGATGGCTATTGAACCCTTGGCAATTGCCATCAGAAAAGAAAGTGATATAAAAGGTATAGAAATGTTTGGCAGTGAACATAAAATAGCGCTATTTGCAGACAACGTTATATTATTTTTAAAGAAATTAGACTCAACCATTCCGGCTTAATTCAAATTAGAGACATTTGGGAAAATCTCAGGGTATCGGATCAATAATTCAAAATCTTCAGTTATGTTGCTGAATGAAGAAGAAAGGAAAAGTCCTATCAGTAAGGTAGATATGTCTAATAATGTGGAAATTTTCACATATTTGGGAATTAAAATTACTCCAAAACTGGAAGACATAGTAACAAAAAATTATAATTCAATTTTGAGAATACAGTGACGCTGGTTGAAAGATGGGCTTCTTTACCGTTGTCTTTAATAGGAAGAATTAATATTTTAAAAATGAATATTTTATCTAAATTTTTGTACCTATTTCAGAATATTCCAATTACACCTCCTAGTAATCTGTTTTCTAGACTTAAAAAGTTAATTATTAAATTCATATGGAACAATAGAAGATCCAGAATTAGATTATCTCTTTTATATTTGCCATTTGATAGGGGTGGGCTTCAATGCCCTAATTTTAAATGGTATTATACTGCTGCCCAGTTAATCTATTATGTTTTCTTCTCAACATCTAATGAACAACCTGTATGGGTAGAAATGGAAAAAAACTCTATTCCGAATAAAATACCCTTGGAATCATATTTATATGATTTGGATCGTAAAATTCTACAGAAAATGAAGGGTAAGGTTACGAATCCAATGGTTTTAATGGTAAGGGTATGGTATGAGACGCAGAGATATTTGAATATCTCCTATACAGTGAGATATCTCGCTTGTCCAATATGGGAAATCCTAAGTTTAGTCCCGGAAAAGTAGATGTAGGTTTTAAGACATGGGCAGAAAAAGGTATTAAAAGTCTAAAAGATTTATATAAGGAAGACAATCTTATGTCATTTCAAGAATTGAGTAATACATTTGATATACCTAAAAGTCATTTTTTTAGGTACTTACAGATAGAAGTTTCATTTTATCATTTCAAAAAAGTACTGGAAATATACCACCATATCAGTTTTGGAAAGAGTAGTCACCAAAGATTGTTATGATAAAGGTCGGATTTCACTTCTGTATAATATGTTGGTAGAGGGCTCCCCGGAGTCTTCTAGCTCTCGTTTAGGAGCATGGAGTAAGGATCTTAACGAGGAGATCACACTAGATGAATGGAGTGAGATTTGTCAAGATGCTCAAGTACAAACAGTCAATACAAGATTAAAGTTGTTAATATAATTGGCTTATGCGAGTATACATAACTCCGGTATTATCAAACAAATTTAATGAAAATATACCAGATACATGTCCCAAGTGTAAGGTTTGTAAAGGCACCTATTTCCATTGTATAGGGAATGTGAAGAAATATCGAAATTCTGGAAAGAAGCATAATATGATTGGTAAAATAATAAATGTGAGTCTTCCTTTTGGACCAAGGATTTTTCTAATGCATTGTACCCTAAGCTTAAGTCAAAGGAATGTATCTTTATTTCTATGTGTATCTTGCAAGCTAAACGCCTCATTGCATTACAATGGAAAAGTCTAGAACCAGTCTAGAGATGTCAATGGAGAAAATAACATATATTATTAAAGGAAAGGGTAAGACTTTTGAAGATGTTTGGAATCCCTTTAGATCCTTCATAGAGAAGGAGGATAGTGACATGTTTAAGGAGACAATTGAAGATATGTGAGATTATAGGATGTATTTGTATTAGGAGGCCTTAATAGTTTGTATGCGTTTTTTTTTTTTTTTTTTTTTTTTGTGTTGTTTTTTTAGTCTTGTGGATGTGAGTCCTGTACAAATTGAGATATGCTAAGTTGTAACGATGCGAAGACATCAATATGTGTCTATACTGCATTTTGTATTTTTGTTCCTGGTGTGTGTGTAATACATGTTGTTAAAAAAGTTAATAAAAAAAAAAAAAAAAAAAGAAATTACCGAATTGTCCCTCAATATTTTGTATTCTGGAAAATGGATGGAAAGAAGCTTTCCCGCGACTCCACTCTGTGGGGTGTGGAGACAAATGGCTGTATGTGTTTGTGCTGATCTCAGGAGATCAAAGTATCTGATGTTCTGTTTATCTTACACGCCTAAATAAAATCTCATGGGAACTTCAGTTTTTGTGATATCAACTTAAACTTTGGAACACAAATTGGTTGGACATATGGGTTTGATGTGATTGTAATTTTAGAGTAAAAATTATTTTGTAAAATATATATTTAATATAAAATATTTAGTACAGTACATTTAATTTACAGTAAATTTAAACTTCCATAACTTTTTAATACTTTCATTTTCATTTCACTTGAGCAATATTCTGCTGACTGTCTTCTTTAAAATGAGACCAATCTTATGTCTATAATCCAAAGCACCCTGTCTGTCAGAGCCTGCTATTCCAACATATCAGATGAAGAATAATGTTGTACGGTCAATAAAAATAAGAATGCCACATGCTGGCTACAGACTAATGAAAGGTGAACTTTTGGCTAGAGGGCACCGGATACAGTGGCACAGGATGAAGGCCTCTATGCGACGGGTGGATGGAGCTGGAATTTTGGCCAGAATGGTTCAGCTTGGTTGTATAGCACGCAGAAGCTACTCTGTTCCTGCACCATTGTCTCTAGTTCATGTGGACACCAACCATAAGCTAATCACGTGAGTATTTTCTCACACACTTACTTTTTTCTTTACATAATGACACATGTACACAATAAAAATGCCTTCAGATATACCCTAAACTAAATGACTGCTAATAAACAGCATTGTCTTATGTTCATATTTTTGGTTTTTTTAGATTCAATATTGTGATATTTGGTGGGATTGATGGTTTCTCAAGGAAGGTACCGTTTGTCACTTGGGTAAAGTTGGTTTTATATTCGCACATTCGGACATCCGTATTCAATAGCCTTGTTAATAACACTACATTGGACATTCAGTGGACATTCACAAGTAAATATGCCATTAAAACAATACTTGCCTATTTGATCGACTGTGAAAAATGTTGTAAGTTGACAATCGTTGGTTGTCAATATCATGTCCCTGCTTAAAATTCACAAACATTAATTTATTGCACATTTATTGGAAAGTCTGAATTTATCAGAAGTGCGAATATAAAACCAACTTTACCCAAGTCTGTTTGTCAAGCTTTGACTTTGTTCTGTACTCACCCTCCACTTGTTCCAAACCTATAAGTTTATCTCTTCTGCTGAATGCAAAAGGAGATATTTTGGGTAAAAACATTGTGAAATATTTTTACAATGTAAATCAGCTGTTTTCTATGTGAATATATAGTAAAGTGTAATTTATTCCTGTGATCAAAGCTGAATTTTCAGCATTCAGTCTTCAGTGTCACATGATCCTTCAGAAATCATTCTAATATGATGATTTGATGCTCAAGAAACATTTATGATTATTATCAATGTTGAAAACAGTTGTGTATTTTTTTTTATTTTTTTTTTCAGGATTCCTTGATGAATAGAAAGTTCAAAAGAACAGCATTTATCTAAAATACAAAGCTTTTGTAACATTATACACTACTGTTCAAATTAATATTAATTTTCTTTAAATATTCTTTTAAATTGCATGATGGTTCTGGTCTTACTTTCATTACTTTTGTTTTGGTTTATTTTAATATCTTATTATTAGTGTTTAAATTATATTGTTTGAGGATGTTTTGTTTGGTATGTTGTGCAGCACTTTGGTCAGCATTTATGCTGTTTTAAAGGGCTATATAAATAAACTTGACCTTGACCTTGTTCAAAAGTTTGGGGTCAGTAAGAATTTTTATTTTTTGAAAATAAATTGCTGAATAAAAGTATTAATTTCTTTAAAGTTACATTAAATCGATCAAAAGTGACAGTAAATGCATTTATAATGTTACAAAAGATTGGGTTATTATGTGTTATTATAAATTAACTCTGTTCTTTTGAACTTTCTATTCATCAAATATTTTCAACATTGGTAATAATAATAAATGTTTCTTGAGCACCAAATCATCTTATTAGAATGATTTCTGAAGGATCATGTGACACTGAAGACTGGAGTAATGATGCTGAAAATTCAGCTTTAATATTCAGCTAATAATATTTCACAATATTACTGTTTTTACTGTATTTTCAGTAAATGCAGTCTTGGTGAGCAGATGAAACTTCTTTTAAAAACATTAAAAATCTTACCGTTTCCAAACTTTTGACTGGTAATATACTGCTTGCAACACTGGTCTGTAAAATGTCTATTTATTAAAAAAATATTTAAATCTTTATCCTAAACCACCTTTTTTTTAATAGATCCTACCTTGATGCTGCTGAAAACAACAAGGCATCAACTGCCTTCTCATTCTTTCTGGAGGGTGTTACAAACATGGGTGGCCTTCAAGGTAAGAATACTGTTAATAGGTTATGAGGGTTTATTTTAGAGTTCAACATCTTAACTATATTTCACAAGTTCACATGTACATATAATTAAATAGGATAACATACAGAAAAGCAGGTAAGTCTGCTGTATTTATATATGTTATTGGTTGAGTTGATTAGCTGAACTCTCCACCTGTGCTAATTATCTGAACCTGCTCCTCCGGAATTTGATAAAACATCATGTTGTGTGATATTGTTGGTACTATCTTTGCACAATTTCAAAGCAAAATGAAATTTAAAGAACTGGGTGAATGATATTAGATGTTTTGACCTTTTACAAATTGATTCTTTAAAATGTGAATAATTCAAATATTTAAGTATGAAACTTAACTTTGGATTACTATTCCAAATCTTTTCCAGAGTACGTGGTGACCAAGGAGTTGAAAACGTGGATATTGCACGTTGCATGTTCTCAGTGCGAGGAACTGGTCGAGGTAGCTTCATTTCAGGAAAAAGTGTTCACAATCAAAGGTGCAAATTCTCGTTTTTTTTTTCTTTTTCTGGTGAAATAATTTGATGACATCGTTAATATGCATGTTAATGTGGCATTACAATACATTTCAGTCTGTTTGCTGTTCTGTAAGCATACTAAACATAGTTTTGTTTTGTTTTTTAAGAATTGAGCGCCTGTGGTGTGATGTTTGGTCAGCTGTCACATCAAAATACTATGAAACCCTGCATGCAATGGTAGAAGATGGAGTGCTTGATCTATCAAATCAACTACACCTCTTTTGTGTGCACTACACAATTCTTCCACGCCTGAAATCGGACCTGAAGTGCTTCATTGGGAGCTGGAACAACCATCCAATCAGAACAGAAGCAAATCTTACACCAAATCAGCTTTGGCACATCGGAATGCTGCAGACACCAGTAGCTGATCCAGATGTGGAGGTATTCTTTAATCATCTATTTAATGTTATCTGTATATAATCTATAAAATTCTTAATTTCTTCACCCTTATTTTATTAACCTGTGTGAATTTTTTTTTTTTTTTTTATGTGGATCTTAAGGTATTTGGGAATATTTATCTCTGTTTTTCACATTTTGCTTCATGACTTTTTTACAATAGCTCTTCAGGAGCATGGTAGCAGAGACCTTTGTAAATGTGCCTTACTTGACCACTTGATCTGTAATTTAAAACGCATCTTAATAATAGATTTGAACATGAGCAAAGTTACAGGAGTTTAAAACAATGTGAATACAACTCATTGACAATATTTCAAAACTGTTGGCATTTTTACCTACTTAATGTTTTTGAATTTGCAGATAATTGAGCAACTGTGTCAACAGCAAACTTCTGATACTGACCCAGAAGATGGTGTGGTGGTTCCTGAGATCCAATGCCCTTTATCTGAACAAAGCTTTGCTGTTCTGCAGGGATTAATTGATCCCCTGACATCATCACTGAACTACCGAGAGCTCTATGTCCAGTCACTTGATATTATTCAAAGACTGTGCTTTTACTAACATTTGACTTTTAACATTAAAAAAAAAGAGAAACTTACAAAAACACACGTAGTTACATAAATTTAATTCACAAGAACGTCACATGTAACAATGTTTTGGCAAAACTAACTTCATAACAATGTTGTGCAAAGTTAAAACTTTGTAAAATTGTAAGCCATTTTTTTGAAAATGAAGAGTAGTCTGTCTCTGACCTTAAAAAAAAACGAACATGGGAGTGTATTAACAAATCTGTTCTAAACCCTGTAAAAGTAAGCACCCTGCTGCACAGCAATTTTCATGTTTTCTTTAAATTCATTTAAACTTGTTAAATGTGCAGTGGGAAATGTGATTGTCTGGGTGCATGCACTGACAACAGGGTAGCAAATTCTGTGGTCTGGCATACGTTCCATGCATGTATGGTCAAATAGAACTGTGATTTTAAAAGCTTGTCTCTCTGAAAGAAGCATATGCCTGTGTGCTTGACTACAGCCACTGCATGACTTTAGACACAGAAAGTGCCTCCTCATCCACAGAATCTCCATCTAGAACAGTAAACATACATAAAGTATCTAAAAATAGGCATTGCCTAAACATTTGAGTAACAACAAAAACTTACCTTCAAGTTCCAATAGAAAATCCTGGAAATTATTCAAGATTTGCATTTCTTTTATGTGCTTTAGAGTGCCACTCTCACTCATTTGTGGGTCAAAATGTGACACAATGTAATGAGAGTCCACCTGGAAAAACATGCCAGAGAAAAAATAAAAAGCCAAATATCATCTAAAGAGAATTCTGTATGCAGCATTAAAAAAATATGAGTTCAAAAGAGTTTCTCTAACACAGTGGTTTTCAATTCCAGTTCTGTGGACCCACTGTTCTGCACATTTTGTATGTCTCTTTTATCTGACACACACTGTTTAGTTCATGGAGCTGTCTGATAACAAGCTGATGACCTGATTCAGGTCTATAAAAAAAAAACATATACAAAATGTGCAGGGCTGCGATTCCCAAAAGCATTGTAACCCTACGTTGATCATAGCTCCACTGGTGACAATGGTTCTCCCATGAACTTAGGCTTACAATGGTTTTGGGAAGCACAGCCCAGAGCAGTGGGTCCCCAGGACTTGAGTCAAGAACTAACTATTTTTTACAAAAGCTATGTGTTACATGAGTTTATTATGTGAATACAAGTCATTGACAAGCTGACCTTACCTGATCATTGCCACCTTCAAAAACAAAGAGGCCACGGCACACTTGTTGGTTCTTCTCCATGATGTCCACTAGACGGTAAAGTTGGAGGCCCTCACGAAGCTGCTGAAGCATTAGAGTTCTTCGAGCAGCGGCATGCATTGCAATTGCCCTTTATAGAATAGAAACAAACAAACATTGTTTTACAAGCTAATTATTACTTACATTTTTTTTGGAAAATATTTTTAAGGAATGCATAAAGTGATACCTCTTTATATTCCCCTTGATTTGGTCATTTATAGGGCCAGTGTAGCCACAGCTCATAATTTGCTCACTGTAATTCGACAGGTCTGAAGTGTCCTCGATCTAGAAAGAATTTTAGATTTTCCTGAAACATTAATAAAATGTGCACGGCAATAGAAAGCTACATAATTACAAATTGTTTTCAGATATACCATTTTAATCAGTGGTGAAAATTCCATGTCATTAACATTATCCATGATGATGTTTTCAAGGTTTCCACTTAATAGATAATAATTGTAACACCACTCCTGTAGAAATCGTGGAGCTGGACCACCTTGTGCGAGACTCACAGCAAATATTTCCCCAGCAACTCTATATAACAAGGACAGGAAGGAAGGAAAAAAAAAAAAAAAAAAAAATGAAATACATTTAAAACTCATGTTCAAAAACATTTGCTCTTAATTGGATTGTTCACCAAAATAAATAAATAAAAGTTCTATAATTATGTTCAAATAATACCTTTAATTGTTTTCTACAGAAAAAGGTATTTACTTTATTATCTGTTTTTAATAGACTCATGCTAGTCTAATCAAAACCATGTTCGATGAACTACAGGTGCATCTCAAAATGTCGTGGAAAAGATCATTTATTTCAGTAATTTAACTCAAATTGTGGAACTCGTGTATTAAATAAATTCAGTGCACACAGACTGAAGTACTTTAAGTGTTTGGTTCTTTTAATTGTTATGATTTTGGATCACATTTAACAAATACCCGCCAATTCACTCAATTCATCTCAACAAATTAGAATACTTCATAAGACTAATACAAAAAACATTTTTACTGAATTGTTGGCCTTCTGGAAAGTATGTTCATTTACTGTATATGCACTCAATACTTAATAGGGGCTCAGTTTGCTTTAATTTAATTTAATGGGTTTCATCGAGTCCATAGTCAACACAGTCATCTACCAGGAAGTTTTAAAGCACGTCATGCTTTATGGAGATGCTGATTTCATTTTCCAGCAGGATTTGGCAAAAAGATGATTAAATGACCATGGTGTTACAGTGCTTGATTGGCCAGTAAATCAAGAGAGAATCTATGGGATATTGTAGAGAGGAAAAAGAGAGACACCAGACCCAACAATGCAGAGGACCTGAAGGCCTCTATCAAAGAAACCTGGGCTTCCATACCACCTCAGCAGTGCCACAGACTGATCGCCTCCATGCCATGCTGAATTGATGCAGTAATTCATGCAAAAGGAGCTTCTACTAAGTATTGAGTACATATACAGTAAACAAACATACTTTCCAGAAGGCCAACAATTCACTAAAAATGTTTTTTTTTAATCTATCTAATTTATATATATATATATATATATATATATATATATATAATATATTATATATTTATATTTTTTTATTATATATTATTGGTTTTATAAACTATTCTAATTTGTTGAGATGAATTGGTTGGTTTTTGTTAAATGTGAGCCAAAATCATCACAATTAAAAGAACCAAAGACCAAGTATTTCAGTCTGTGTGCAATGAATTTATTTAATACATGAGTTCCAAAATTTGAGTTAAATTCATGAAGCAAGTTCTATTCAACAATTGAACAACATTCTAATTTATTGAGATGCACCTGTATTTCTTTAATGACTTAAATCCTTTAATGACACTTACCGAAACAGGCCATTGTCAAGGTCATTTAATGAGTACTTGGGCATTTTTCCTTGACCATCTTCTCCCTCAAAGAGACGAGTCTCTATGCCACTAATCATTTCTATAGTTAAAATAATAATAATGATAATAATAATAATAATAATAATAATAATTCAGCAACATTCCAATATGGAGATAGATAGTAAACAATCTGAGCAGGACAAATGAATTAACATTGCAAAGGTTTTGTCAAGGGTATCAGATGCAAAAATCCTCACCTGTCAGGAATTATTTCCGGAGAGCACCTGTGTCGACACCAGCCTCTCCCATGAATGTCACCTTTAAAGTGTGGATTGGGGAGCTAAGCTTTTGTCGCTTCCACAGTGACATACCTCTTTCTAAGAGGTTCACTCTAGACACACAGATACTGAATTCTTTGGAGGTGTCAACTTGAGCAGCAAGCCATCGCAGTACATCCTCTTCACTGTCAAATTGTGATTGTGTTTTATATGTTTTGCAAGTACATTATTAAATAAGGATATTATTGATACTTAATATACCATGACATTTCTTCTTTTTGTGGCTCCATTATATCAGGGCTTAGAAGGCCAACTGGACTAAGGAGAAAATGCATGTACAAATGAAAATTTAAACCATAATCATTATGTTAAACAAAATATTTGCTTTAGTGCATCAATAATTAACTCATTTGCACAAAATGTCAGCTGCCATGTAAACATAACTTTGAAAAGCAATATTAAGTATCTTTAACAAGACATAGGTAACATGTCACATAATGCACCACAAAATTACATTGTTGATTCCGTTCACAGTATTACCATTACCTATCTAAATCGCCACAAAAACTTGCATGTAGCTCCAATTCCTTCACAGGAAAACTTTGCTGACAAACAGGACACTTTGCCTCTTCTGACTAAAAAACAAGTTAGGATGAAAAATACACATTAAAAGAAGTCAGAATAATGTCAGCCCAAGCAACAAGGTAACTACCTTTTCTTCATTATCAGAAGGTAAATCAGGTGAATCAGGATGTAGATTAGTCAGCTAGAAATAGACAAAACATTTACCATACATTTTCACATGAATCTTACAGATTACTCATGAGGTTTATTGAAACAATTTATCTTACCTCTGGTTCTGAGTCAGAAAGTGTCTCATATTCAGCAGTGTTGCATTCCTTTATGTGCAGAGCAAGAATCTGTAGTGGCATAGATTTGGAGCATTTCTTACATTCTGCTTTAGGCATCTGAGAGAACTCCTGGGCATCAGATGGTAGAGGGGACAGGTCAAATTCATCCTGTAATGGAACAATGTACAACATTGTTTTTCCCCCTCCAGTTGCACTTCTAATTGTGCTACCACAGTAGCCTTCAGACTCTGGAGGAACTAGATTTAACCGTCTTCTTCCATGTCCACCTGAATAAATAAAAATTACAAAAATTATTGAATGAAAATGCCATCTAATTGCATTAAAAACTCTATATGCTGTAATTGTAAGTGTAACTTTGTTAATATACAGCCTTCCAGGAGTGTTTACAAAAGTACATTACAAAAAATAACAGATTAAAAATAAACCAACAATAAAACAAAAAAATAAAGTAAGATTGTCATCTGTGATCTTTTTATTGTTTAAAACAGAAAAAAATACCGTCAGTGCCAATCTATTGGAATGTACAAAAACAAATGAAATGACATTCACAAAACTATCTGCACTGTGTGAATATGTAAAACTAGTTCCTGCTGTGTTAGTTTACAGATCATACCAGTTGCTTTGTAGAGAAGCCAGCCTCCAGATGCTGACTTCATTTTTGGGTATGCATCACTGAACAAGCTAGAGACCTAAAATTCACATTTAACTCGAGATTAGAAAATTATTATTACAAAGGTTTTTAGTTGTTGATAACAAAGGAAGGCATAGCGGATTAATAAAGGAATGGAGTGTAAATACACCTCACCTCTGAATGTGTCAAGTCTTCAGGCATAGTAAGATTCCGTTTTCCCAAGCCAGCTTGCAAAAGCTGCACCTCATCAGCTGGCGAAGGGGCCATGTCTGAATTTTTGTTTAAAAGAAACACTGAAAACACAAAAGGTTTCCATAGTTTGTTGAACTTTGCTGGTCTACTACAGCTGGGTAGCCGTCTCTTTGAACCACGCTTAAAAATCCAGGGAAAGACCTTCAAGAGATTGAAAACTAACAATTAGTATTACATCATTTTTATTACATGAATAGGTTTATTGGGAACACAATGAACCTCAAAATGCCCCCTGACTACTACCACTGCTCTAATTATAGTACGAAAATGTGTTGTAAATACATGTTTAATACATTGTTGCTGTTTGTCATTGTCATGACTGCAAAACTGAAACCTGGCCATCTCTTGGTCCACTGTTTGACTCTGCCCCGACTGCTGCACGGCCTGCTGACCCTGCCTTGTGCTGGTTTTCCCGAGCGACTGGTTAATAATTTCAAGGATGCTATGTACAGCTGCAGATGCAGCATCTGCACCCAGATTTCTGCCTTGCTGTAGAATAAAGACCAGTTTGACATCTGCACTACATTGATACGTCCTTGAATATAATAAAAGAGCAAACAATCAAACTACATAACATCAGTGCACGCACACTTGTGAATGACAATAATAACCCGCAACGAACTGTTGCACACTGTAATTTACATGAATAAAACTTTATCGATGTTATTGATTAACATACTTCAGTAACACGAACTTACTTCAAGCTGCCTTGAAGAACAAGCGGAGGAGGAAGATGATGATTTTTTTTGATACAAAAGTAATTCCATAAGAGAGGATATCAACCCCAGCAAAGACTTCAGATGACTCCAACTCTGAATCAACATACAAAACTGACAAATTTATTATGTATTGTAATCATTATGATCACAACTTGTAATAATTCTATTATTTTCCTGCCATTGACAGAATTGTCTGGCTTTCCGTATTGTAAGTGTTATATGGTAGGGGCCGTTATCACACATCTTCTGAAAGAGTACAGAATCTCCAGAGCAAAACACAGGCAAAAAAGAAGCAGAAACAAGTGATAAAAGCATTGCTTATGCACGTTGTAGTCATCAAAGAAAAATAAAAAGTGTTTTTCTCAGCTATTTGTTCAAAACATTCAGTTTTTTTATGAAGGAAATAGTTCAGGAGCTCATTGTTTCTGCCTAAATGAATACATGATGTTAGCTAACTGCATGATCTGTACAAATAAATGTACATTTAAAAAATAATAACTAAAAAGTGACAATGCTGTAATTTAAAGTCAATTACACTACATGACTTCTGCCCAGATATTCACCTAATTTTCAATCTAGAGAAGAGAGTCCAGAATTCTGAGTTTCTCATTCATAAATAAAACTCAGTCATTCATGCGACTCCACTTGAAAGGCACATAAACACAGAAGGAAAGTGGAATGAGGAAGCTGCTTTACAGACACGCCTGTTTTCCACACGTCACTCAAACACAGAAGCAGGAAACCATTTCAACTAGTCAGTTCAGGGAAACAGAAACTGAAGTGTAGTTGAGCTGTTGTGTGTTTGTGTCGCTCATGCAGTAAAATGGCAGAAGCCAGAGTTTCTCAGGATGAGTTCACGTGTTCAGTGTGTCTGGATCTCCTGAAGGATCCAGTGACTATCCACTGTGGACACAGTTACTGTAAGAGCTGTATTACAGGCTGCTGGGATCAGGAGGATCAGAAGAGAGTCTACAGCTGCCCTCAGTGCAGACAGACCTTCAGTCCAAGACCTGCTTTAGCTAAAAACACCATTCTGGCTGAACTGGTGGAGAAACTGAAGAAGACTAAACTTCCTGCTGACTGTTACGCTGGAGCTGGAGATGTGCAGTGTGACGTCTGTACTGGAAGAAAACACAAAGCTGTCAAGTCCTGTCTGGTGTGTCAGGAGTCTTTCTGTCAAACTCATTTCGACCGTCATGAGGAATATCACTCTCGTAAGCCACACAAAGTGATCGATGCCACTGGACGACTGCAGGACATGATCTGCCATAAACATGATAAAGAGCTAGAAATGTACTGTATCACTGATCAACAATGCATCTGTGTGTGGTGTAAGGAGTATGAACATAAAAACCACAACACTGTATCAACTGCAGCACAGAGGACAGAGAAACAGGTATGAACTGAGAGGGATTGTTCACATAGAAATGAAAGTGCTGTCTTTACTTACTCACCGTCATGCCGTTCAAAACCGCTTTGACTTACTTTGTTCTGCAGAATGTAAAAGGTGATATTATGAAAAATGCGTCATCTATTTTAGTCTATACATTGAAAGTCAATGGATACAAAAGTTTCAAGAAAAAAGCATTAAAGTAATCTAAACTCCAGTGGTTAAAAAAATAAGTGTGCTTAAGTGTACTGATGTGCGCTTGTAGTGTACTTCAAATTAGACGTATATTTAAAAAAAATACTTTGAGATAATAAAATGCAAATTAAGTGTACTGAAAGAGAGTAAACTTTCATGACTGTTTCATAAGTACACTTCGTAAAGTACACTCTGTCATAATGTAAATTAAAAGTTTTACTTTAAAGTACAGTGGTGTGAAAAAGTTCATGTTTCAGATCATCAAACAAATTTAAATATGAATCAAAGATAACACAAGTAAACACAACATGCAGTTTTTAAATGAAGGTTTTCCTGAATCTAATAACTGGTTGGGCCACCCTTAGCAGCAACAACTGCAATCAAGCGTTTGTGATAACTTGCAATGAGTCTGTTACAGCGCTGTGGAGGAATTTTGGCCCACTCGTCTTTGCAGAATTGTTGTAATTCAGCCACATTGGAGGGTTTTCGAGCATGAACCGCCTTTTTAAGGTCATGCCACAGCATCTCAATAGGATTGAGGTCAGGACTTTGACTAGGCCACTCCAAAGTCTTCATTTTGTGTTTCTTCAGCCATTCAGAGGTGGACTTGCTGGTGTGTTTTGGATCATTGTCCTGCTGCAGAACCCAAGTTCACTTCAGGTTGAGGTCACGAACAGATGGCCGGACATTGTCCTTCAGGATTTTTTGGTAGACAGCAGAATTCATGGTTCCATTTATCACAGCAAGTCTTCCAGGTCCTGAAGCAGCAAAACAGCCCCAGACCATCACACTACCACCACCATATTTTACTGTTGGTATGATGTTCTTTTTCTGAAATGCTGTGTTACAGCTTTACAGCTGTAAAGGGACACACACCTTCCAAAAAGTTCAACTTTTGTCTCGTCAGTCCACAGAGTATTTTCCCAAAAGTCTTGGGGATCATCAAGATGTTTTCTGGCAAAACTGAGACAAGCCTTTATGTTCTTTTTGCTCAGCAGCGGTTTTCATCTTGAAACTCTGCCATGCAGGCCATTTTTGCCCAGTCTCTTTCTTATGGTGGAGTCATGAACACTGACCTTAACTGAGGCAAGTGAGGCCTGCAGTTCTTTGGATGTTGTTGTGGGGTCTTTTGTGACCTCTTGGATGAGTCGTCGCTGCGCTCTTGGGGTAATTTTGGTCAGCCGGACACTCCTGGGAAGGATCACCACTGTTACATGTTTTCTCCATTTGTGGATAATGGCTCTCACTGTGGTTCGCTGGAGTCCCAAAGCTTTAAAAATGGCTTTATAACCTTTTCCAGACTGATAGATCTCAATTACTTTCTTTCTCATTTGTTCCTGAATTTCTTTGGATCTCAACATGATGTGTAGCTTTTGAGGATCTTTTGGTCTACTTCACTTTGTCAGCCAGGTCCTATTTCCTAATTGTGAACAGGTGTGGCAGTAATCAGGCCTGAGTGTGGCTAAAGAAACTACATTTTTCACACCACTGTACATTTTAATGATATATAATCTTTGTAATGCGTAAATAAGTACAGTTTGATGTGTTGAATAAAATTTTGAAGCACATAAAGTACATGATTATAATTGCGTTATTCAGTATATTTAAAGTTATATAGTTTAAATATAAAGTGCAACATCATATACCATGCATGCTTGTCAGTACATTTGACAGTACACTTTATTTATTTTTACACATACAGGTGCTGGTCATATAATTAGAATATCATCAAAAGTTCATTTTGTTTAATTTTTTATTTATTCAATTATTTTTAAAAATGAAACTTTCATATATTCTAGATTCCCTACATGTAAAGTAAAACATTTCAAAAGTTTATTTTTTAAAATTTGTTGATTAGAACGTACAGCTAATGAAAGTCCAAAATCCAGTATCTCAAAATATTAGAATATTTACATTTGAGTTTCATTAAATGACCATCCCTACAGTATAAATTTCGGGTATCTCTTGTTCTTTGAAACCATACTAATGGGAAGACTGCTGGCTTGGCAATGGTCCAGGAGACAATCATTGACACCCTCCACAAAGAGAGTAAGTCACAGATGGTCATTACTGAAGGTGGTGGCTGTTTACAGAGTGATGTATCAAAGCATATTAAATGCAAAGTTGACTGGAAGGAAGAAATTGGGTAGACAAAGGTGCACAAGCAACAGGGATGACCACAAGCTTGAGAATACTGTCAAGTAAAGCCAATTCAGACACTTGGGAGAGCTTCACAATGAGTCAAATGAAGCCGGAGTCAGCGCATCAAGAGTCACCACACTCAGACATCTTCAGGAAAAGGACTACAAAGCCACTTCTGAAACAGAAACAATGTCAGAAGGATCTTACCTGGGCTAAGGAGAAAAAGAACTGGACAGTGAACAGTGGTCGAAAGTCCTCTTTTCAGATAAAAGTAAATTTTGCATTTCATGTTGGTCAAATCATGGTCCCAGAGTCTGAAGGAAGACTGGAGAGGCACAGAATCCAAGCTGCTTGAAGTCTAGTGGGAAGTTTCTAAAGTCAGTAATGATTTGGGGGGCCGTGACGTCTGCTGGTGTTGGTCCATTGTGTTTTATCAAGTGCAAAGTCAATGCAGCCATCTTCCAGGAGATTTTGGAGCACTTTATGCTTCCATCTGCTGACAAGCTTTATGGAGATGCTAATTTCCTTTTCCAGCAGGACTTTAGCACCTGCCCTGTGCAAAAACCACTTCCAAGTGGTTTGCTGACCATGATATTACTGTGTTTTATTGGCCAGCCAACATGCCTGACCCCTGAATCTATGGTATATTTTCAAGAGAAAGATGAGAAACAGTCTATCCAACAATATACAGATGATCTGAAGGCTCAATAGTGCCTCAGCAGTGCCACAGGCTGATCACTTCCATGCCACACTTCACTGATGCTGTAATTTGTGCTAGGAGCAAGTCATTTGCTGTAATATGTGCTGCCGACCAAGTATTGAGTGTACAAATGAACATACTTTAAAGAACTTGAACTTTTGTTTTGAAAATCCATTTTTTGATTGATCTTAGGAAATATTCTAATATTAAGAGTCACGTGATCAGCTGGATAAGATGGCGGCATAGTTTGATTTTCCTCACCCAGAATTGTTAATTTGTTCAGTAATTCTCTGTTAAAACAATTTATTTTTTGTTAAGTTTGTTTATAATAACTTCAGTTGAAGCAGAATGGCGGATTCGAGCAAAAAATCAGTGTCTAATACCTCGAAAAACAAAGTTAATCGGTCTGACATGGAAGCCATTGCTGAATCAGTGTTGGAGAAACAGCGTGACTATCTTGAATCTCGTTTTGACCAACTTCAGCAGATGGGAAAAGATACAGAAGGAAAATTGGGTGCTATCCAGACCCATTTAATGACTTTGTCTGAGAGCATCGGAACTATAAACAAGGAGATGGGGAAAATACGATCCGATGTTAAAGGTAACTCGAAGTTGTTAGCCACTCAAGATGCGACGCTACACCAGATGCAACTTAAGCTGGCGGACATGGAGGACAGAAGTCGACGGTGTAACGTTCGAATCACGGGCTTGAGAGAGGGTCTGGAAGGGTCAAGTGCAGTCCAGTACCTGACGCAATCACTCCCTAAGTGGTTTCCCTCCCTTGGCAGTCTACAGGGTGAAATAATGCGTGCTCATCGAGTGTACACTGACAACAAGAAACCGAGGAAATACCCGCACATTGATTTTCAACGTCCTTCGTTTTACCACATGCCAAGCAATTCTCCGAGCTGCCAGGAAAACCCCTCTTACTGTCGAAGGTCGGAAAGTGAGATTTTTGCCAGATTATAGCAGCTACACTCTTAAACGCCGCCTAGCCTTTTCCCAGGCAATGGATAACGCCCGAGCCAAGGGCGTGGAGTTCTTCCTGCTCTATCCCGCTATTTTGAAGATTAAAGTTGGTGGCCGAGTAGAGTCGTTCGAGTCTCCTAAAGATGCTGAGGATTTTATCCATACACTACCTGTGGTGCTTCCCCTTTCGAGTGCAGACGATGGAGTTCCCGTGGAAATTGAAGGTTCCAATGATGCTGACTCGGTCGCGTAAGCGGTTCGTCAAAACTGGACTCTGCTCAGGATTTGTACTGGGCCTTCTTTACACATTTGCAGGCTTAGATTGGTTGTTTGAATACTTATTTTCGCAGTTCGACAAGCTGCTTTGAAGAGAACATTGTGCCGTTATGCACTTACAATGTTAATTTGTTTATCTGAATTATAACATTCAAGTTTATTTCTTATATACAAGCTTATAAGCTGCGACTTATTTTCGGAAGACGACTCGCAAACGCAAGTTGTGGAGCAACAACTAATTTTTGACTCTACCTAATCATTATTATTTAGCTGTTTTTTTTTTTTTTTTTTTTTTTTCCCACTGCGAGGACCTATATTATACTGTGTAGGTTACCTTTGGACTTGATTAGTTTATCAGGCTATGTGTTTGTTTTTATATGTATTCATTGCATATATTCGTGCTACCAGGATGACTAAAACTTGAGCGTTACCTGTTCAGTTTTGTTAGTAATTTTTATTTATGATTATTTATTTTTTTCTCCACTAACGTCGGATATTATATTTTGATTTCAATCGTTATTTAAGAGCTTACGATTCTGGGTTGAATTATCTTTGCTGCCCCATACCCATATATGGTCACGGATCAATACGATCTGTATGTATTTTTTAGTTACCCCTTTTATTTTGTATTGTTCTATTTTCTTCTCTTATTTGTGCTGTTAATGTTTTTTTGTATATTATACTTTGGGGAAAGCTCACGGTGCTCTGTAATATTTGGCGAGGCAAGAATGGTTAGGCCTATATCTAGACTGTCAGGGGCTGCTATGAGAACTGTACACGACGATCATGGGTGAATTGTCTATTCTGGTATGGAATTGCGATGGGCTGAATATACCGCATAAACGGAGCAGTGTTTTAACTTTGCTCCGGCAAAAGAAAATTAATCTTGCGCTTTTACAAGAAACTCATTTGTTAAGTAAAGATTCTGGTCGTATTGCTAATAGATATTATCATACTATTGCTTCCTCTACGGCAAGTACAAAATCCAAAGGGGTAGCCATTGTTTGCAGACGCAATCTCAAAGTTAAGGTGTTGGATTTATGGGCGGATGATGCAGGCAGAATTGTTATTGCGAAAGTTGAATTGTATGGAAAAAAAGTTGCTCTTATATCTATCTATGCACCAAATACATTTGATAATGGCTTTTATGATACATTAACACAGAAGATGTTAGATTTGACTGATTTTTCATTTATAGTAGGAGCAGACATGAACGCAGTATTGGACGCTAAACTTGATCGGTCAAGTTCAACTGCTTCCAGGGAGCAGGAATTAGCTACTGATGCCTTACATTCGTGGGCTAGGAGTCTGGGGCTTGTAGATATATGGCGGTCTCTCAATCCCTCATCAAAAGATTATACTTTCTTCTCAGCTAGACATAAAACGTTTTCAAGGATTGATTTTTTGTTCTCGTCTCCTTTACTATTTCAGAAAGTTGATCATGCTGTGTTATTGCCTATAGCCCTCTCAGACCACAAAGGAATATGGTGCTGCGCCACTTTAGGTGGTTTATCCAAGCGAGCCACTAGATGGCGTTTCAATACTTCCCTATTGGTGAATGATAACTATAAGTCACAATTCCTATGTCAATTAGACGACTTTTTGAAGTTTAATGTAGGATCAGTTGAGGACCCCAGGATATTATGGGAGGCGATAAAAGGGTTTATACGAGCAATGCTATACTTTTTTCTTCTAATTTAAGCAAAGCCAGATCTGCCAAATTGCAAGCTCTTGAAGCAGACTTTGTTAGACTAGATTCAACCTTACAAAGCAATTACTCTTCACAAATAGCAGTAGAACGTGACCTTGTTAAGAAAGAAATAAATGATATTCTGAAGCGACAGTCAGAGTTTTTAATCCATAGAACCAGACAACGATATTATTTCCACGGGTCCAGACCTAGTCATCTGTTGGCAATGAAAATCAGGTCAAATGAGCACTTTGCTGATATATCCTCCATTAAATCCTCAAATGGCATCATCACAACTGAACCCAAACAAATTAATGAGACGTTTCATATCTTTTATTCTAATTTGTATAAATCGGAGCTTCAGCCGGAACAAAATAGATGCAATGATTTTCTTAAAAAATTACAGTTACCACGATTGGCAACAAATGTTTCCATTCTACTTGACAACCACATTTCTTTAGAAGAATTGAAAGTGGCAGTCCTTGCCTTGCAAAGGAACAAATCACCTGGTTTAGATGGGATACCTCCTGAGTTTTATGTTACATTCTGGAATGAATTGGGTCCCTTACTTCTAGACATGATATCAGCTTCAGTTGAAAAGGTAGCTTCTCTAGAGATGTTAATACTGCCCTAATATCTGTACTGTTAAAAAAAGATAAAGATCCTACCGAATGTGTAAACTACAGGCCATTAAGTCTGCTAAATTCTGATTTAAAAATTTATGCAAAGGTTCTTGCTCGGCGCATTCAGGATCACATGCCCTTGTTAGTCCACTGTGATCAGACAGGTTTTATTAATATCTAGACTGGCAGTGGATAATGTCAGGCGTCTCCTGCATATAATCGATGCAGCATTGGGTGCTAAGGCTCCTTCAGTAGTGTTGTCCCTTGATGCGATGAAGGCCTTTGACAGAATGGAGTGGTCATTCTTGTGGTCTGTTTTGGAAAAAATGGGTTTCGGTAAAGGTTTTATACATATGATTAAAGTCCTTTACTCTAATCCCACAGCATTAGTACTAACTGGGCAATTGATTTCCTCACCATTTTCTATCACTAGGTCTTCACGACAGGGGTGTCCTTTAAGTCCATCTCTTTTTGCTCTTTCCCTTGAACCTCTGGCCCAGATGATTCGACAGTGCACTGAGATACAACCTATTTCCATTCACAATACTTTGCATCATGTAGCACTATATGCTGATGATGTGCTGGTTTTCATGGAAAATCCAATACAGTCTATTTCTAACCTGCTGTCTATTTGTGAAGAGTTTGGCCACCTATCTGGTTTTAAGGTTAACTGGTCTAAATCTGCCCTTTTACCTTTAAATGAGTCGGCTAAAAGGTTGCAGTATCCACCTATTATTCCTGTTGTTCAGCACTTTAAATATCTTGGAATACAAATTTTTCCCTCTTTGAACCATACTGTAATGCACAATTTTTCAGAAGTAGGCAAGGATATCAAGAGAGATCTGGACAGATGGATTAATCTGCCCAATTCGCTGCAGGCACGGATTTCTATTGTAAAAATGAATATTTTACCTCGACTTAATTTTTTCAGTTCTATGATACCCCTCTCCCCCCCTGTAAACTTCTGGAATAAAATCCATAGTAATATCTCTCAATTCATCTGGAATAGGAAAAGACCGCGTTTGAAGTTGGCTACTTTACAGAGGAAGAGGGTTGATGGGAGATTAGCAGTTCCTAATTGTAAGCTTTATTTTTGGTCTTTTGTGCTCCGTCCTCTGCTTATATGGTTTAACCCTAATATTCTTGTCTCTTGGCGTAATATTGAAGAACATATTGTGCATCCATGGAATTTGGAAGATGTTCTTTTTTCGAATGTATCACATAAGCAATGTCAGCTGCGCTTTGGTCCCATAGTTTCTTATTCAATTATACATCTTATTCAAACTTGGAGGTTGGTTGAATCTAGATGCAAGATCTCATGTAGGTGGCATACACAGTCTCCCATATTCAATAATAAAGGTCTGACAATTGGTGGCAGACCCATTCCTCCTTTGCATTAGAGTAGGAGTGGTATTCGTCACTTGAAAGACATTTATAATGATTCTGGTTTGTGCTCTTTTCAAGATATTGCAAACTCATTCAATTTGCCAGCATCCTCATTTTTCTTTTATCTACAGCTTAGATCGGCCCTCAAAGCATATGGTGTACCTTGGCAACAACCTTTACATGTACACCCAATGCATAATCTGATCAATGCTCAAGGAAATAATAGAGGTTTGGTGTCTATATTATATAATTTTATTTTGGAGACCTCTTATGCCAAACTGCCCTTGGATACACTGTGGAGACGTGATTGCTCAAACCTTGATCCAGATTTTACTTGGAAGGAGGTTTGGGTAAATATAAAGGAGGCTTCTCGTAATCCTGACCACCAACAGATTCATTTCAACTTTGTACATAGAACATATTTAACCCCTCGCAAGCTCCATTTAATGAAGAGATTACCTGACCCGACTTGTACTCTATGTGCTCTCAAGGTTCCAGGTACTTTCTTACACATGATGTGGGAATGTCCACCTGTTGCACAGTTTTGGACAGAGGTAGCATCCAGATTGTCTGATCTGGTTTCAGCAACGGTACCCGTAACAGTGCCTGTTTTGTTATTGAATAAGTTAACAGTGTGGAATACTAATATTCAGCATAAGCGTACAATACTAGCTGGCCTCACAGCTGCTAAAAAGTTGATTGCGTTGAGATGGAAACCTTCTCATTCACTTTCTGTTAAATGTTGGATTCTTACATTTCTGGATGTTATCTATTTAGAATTGTCCACTGCTCGAGTTAATGGTGCGAATGAAAAGACTCTCTGTAGTTGGAACAATGTTGCTGAGATACTGAAATCCTGGTTAAGATAATGTATTTTTTGCCTGACTTAATTGGCTTACTTGTTAATTTGAGCTCCTGAACTTGAGTAAATTTCCTTCATATATAAATTTTTTTTTTTTTTCCCTTCCACGTATATTGTATATGTATGTAAATTATTATTTCCCCCTTTTTTTTTTTTTTTTCTTCTTCCTCTTGTAATTTTGAAATGCCTTGTAATATGTTGTTCTTTTCCTTTCAATAAACATTTGATCGCAAAAAAAAAAGGAAATATTCTAATATTTTGAGATACTGGATTTTGGACTTTCATGAGCTGTACGCTCTAATCATCAAAATTAAAAAAAATCATTTCCTGTTATTGGTTTGTCCTCCAGAAACAGCTGAAGGAGAAGCAGATGAAGATCCATCAGAGGATCCAGCAGAGACAGAAAGATCTTCAGCAGCTGAGAGAGGCTGTGGAGTCTCATAAGGTGAGTCTGGAGAAGAAGAGAAGTTTGAGAAGTCTCAGTCAGGACTCACTGAAGCCACTGTGTGATTGTGATGTGTGTCCTAACAGCGCTCTGCACAGACAGCAGTGGAGGACAGTGAGAGGATCTTCACCGAGCTCATCCGCTCCATCGAGAGAAGCCGCTCTGAGGCCACACAGCGGATCAGAGATCAGGAAAAGACTGCAGTGAGTCGAGCTGAAGGACGACTGGAGCGACTGGAGCAGGAGATCAATGATCTGAGGAGGAGAGACGCTGAGCTGGAGCAGCTTTCACACACACAGGATCACATCCATTTCCTGCAGGTAACAGAGATCTAGAAGAACAGGATCATAGTGGACTTGAGCAAGAGAAACATTTCATGTCAAATAGTTTTTATCACTAAATAATGAATAAGAGCAGAAAGTATCTGATGCTGTGAAAGTGCTGGATTGAGACGAGTTACTGAAGATCAACAAGAGCTGCACAGATCTGATATAGAGCAGGTTATTGGCTGAAGTTTGATTTGTGTTTTCTGTAGAGTTTCCAGTCTCTCTCAGCTCCTCCTGAATCTACAGACGTAGATGACAATCCCTTCAGTTCTCTCTCCTCTTTTGATGTTGTGAGAGAATCTGTCCGTCAGCTGAGAGACAAACTGGAGGATTTCTGTAAAGAGGAGCTGAAGAAGATCTCTGACAGAGGTAAAGTCCTGCGCCTCCATTATACAGACGTGTGTAGAAAGACCCTAAATTTGAACGTACAACAGTTCCTATGATTTATAAAAGTCCATGTGCACAATTCTTAAATTACACTGTTCAAAGTTTATCTTAAATTCAAGTGTAATGTGAACAAGTGCATCAAAATCCACCTTCAGAACGGCCACAAATATCCCTTGATGGTTCAGAAGTACGGCACTCATCATCAAGAGCAAGTGTTTCTATACATGATGCAGGATGAAATCCATGAAATTTAGGATCAAATCTGATACGTGTGTTTTATAAATGAGGCCCCTGGAGATTCATCTGCTCTCAGAAATGAGTCTTTCATCATCATATTGTACAACATCATATTAGAAATGAATGCATTTGATTTTGTCATTTCTCTTCACACTGTTCATGTCTGTTGATTTCCACAGTCACATTCACCAACATGAATCCCAAGACCAGGAACGACTTCCTACAGTGTAAGTCACTGAGAAAACAAGCAGAGAAACTCACTGAATGTGTTCATGTTCTTCCTGGAGAAGGATCAGAGTGATGATTCCTGATTGTGATGTGTTTTATCTCCATCAGATTCCCATCGGATCACTCTGGATCTGAACACAGTGAATAAATACCTCCGTCTGTCTCAGAGGAACACAGTGATTACTAACAATGACACACTCCAGTCGTATCCTGATCATCCAGACAGATTTGATCATTATTCTCAGGTGTTGTGTAGAGAGAGTGTGAGTGATCAACGCTGTTACTGGAGATTGAGTGGGGTGATGGTGATGTGGATATATCAGTGTCATATAAGAGCATCAGGAGGAAGGGACGGAGTAAAGAGTGTTGGTTTGGAGCTAATGATCAGTCCTGGAGTTTGTACTGCTCTTCCTCCAGTTACTCATTCTGGCACAATAAGATAAGGACTGTTCTCCAAGTAAAGCCCATCAGCAGTAGAACAGTGAATGAGGAGAATCACTATAGAGTAGGAGTGTATGTGGATCACAGTGCAGGAAGTCTGTCCTTCTACAGCGTCTCTGGAGACACAATGAGCCTCATCCACACAGTCCAGACCACATTCACTCAACCGCTCTATCCTGGGTTTACTGTTTATTTTACCAGATCATCAGTGAAACTGTGTTGATGAATCAGAACAGACTGTAGAGAGACTCTACCCATAATGCTTTGAGCTGATGATGAATCAGTAACAGTGAGATGTTATAGAGTCTCTTATTTTCTCTTCATTACATTAATACTACAGCTGAACGTTTGCAGTTGAAATAGACAGGAAGAACACTGTGTGTGTGTGTGTGTGTGTGTCATATTATATGTACTGAAAACAGACTCTCTACCTTTATTGCTACGCAATATACAATGTTTTGCTGGAAGACATCATGGACTATGGGCCTTGGAAGATTTCTGTGAGAAACGAGCAAAATCAATTTCAGAATCCCCTGAATGTGTGAAAACTGTGACCCTGGCAACACTTAACATAAACATACCAGGATTCAACAGCATAGGTTGATTGTGTTCTCCGTTTGCACTATGAATTTTTGTTCCGATTTTTTTCTCACAAAATGGCATCGTTTCAAACGATGAGTGCTGAATGCGCTTTCCATCTGTGCATGTGCAGTAATAGCAACACCTGCTGACCCAAAGCGGTAATGCAGAGGTAACAAAACTGTCATTTTATCTTCAGTGAGCTGAAGCTGTGTAAATGTGAAATATCAGTTTCCTTTCAAAAGGGAATTCAACTCTGCGCTTGAAATTGCGCTATGGGGAACGCCACTCGTGACTCATGTTCGAAATGCCAAGAATCACACAACTCCAATCCTATTGGCCGGCGACAGCCTATGACGTCAAACGGCGCTTACCGTGACGTATAAAGGGAGCGCCCGTGGAAGCAGTCGGACATCTTCTCGTCTTTTCGGGACTGTTTTGTTCGTGCCTGTTTCACTAAGTCCGGTAAAAACTTCCATCATGTCAGAGAAACGTTTCAGGAAGTGTGCTGATCCTTGTCCTAGGTTTCTTACACCTGAGGACACACACAACCTGTGCGTTATGTGTCTGGGAGAAGAGCACGCACGGACAGTGCTTGAGGGTGCTGTTTGTGTAAACTGTGAGCGTTTTCCCATGAAGACGCTCCGTTCTCGTCTGGCCCTCTTCTCGAGGGTAGAGGAGTCAACACCGGTGCCTGGTGGTTCTGGCCCCGCTCGCGCTGAGGCGGAGCGGCGGCTGAAATCATGAGGTTCTCAGGTGGAGCTCACCGAGGAATTTGAGAGGGGTGTAAACCTCTCTCAGGCTGAGGCGACTGACGAGGACGTGCTCCTGGATGACGATGATGTCGTGTCTCTGACGTCATCGGATCTGAGAGCGAGTGCTCTGCTGGCTGCTAGCCCCAGAGAGCAGGATGGCCGAGGTGGAGGAGGTGGGTGAGCCCACAGCCCCGCTTAGGCCGCCCTGCCCGGCGTATACGGAGTTACTGGGTTACTGGGAGTTACTGAGGGTGCGCTCTGCGGCATTCAGATCCTGTATACTGCTCAGATCCGGATCTGGGCCCAGACACCCGGGAGGTTCCAGGCCGCCTCCAGCTGAGGCTCAGAGGCAGGCCCAGAGAGTCAGTGTTGTGGCACGCGCGCCTCCTCCTCCCCGGAGTAAGGCGCAGAAGCGGCGTGATGCGAGAAAGAAGAAACGAGATCTGAGGGAGGTGATCCAGCATAGGCGCCAGCAGCGCAGATGATCGATCCCTTCTCGCGGGGGCTGAGGAACATCTCGCCCTCGCCAGTTTTCTTCTTCCACCTCCCGGAAACTGTGTTTTAACATTCTGTCTGCTCTGGCTTTTATAATCAGGCCGATGGTTATGGCCAATGATGAATAAATTTCTGATGGCCTACCGTCTAGCTTGATAGTGAAAGTACTTTTGGATTTCTTTCCTTGCTAAATGGAAATAAGGGAAGGTGCCTTCATCCTACGAGCCGCAGGAGGTAAGCGAGGTCTTTTTATTTCCTTTTAGAAGAATAACATGGACCATGTTTTTTCCCTGTATAGTTTTTCCGAGTATACAGTTTGGTTTGGAAAGGGTTAAGTTGGGCTTTATAACTGAAACGTTAGGTTGGCTAGTTAAATACACAGCTGCTGTATCGCTGTTTGCTTTTAGCCTCCTGTGCTTGAGTAGCTTTGTGTCTATTTTGTGAAAGTTATGTGATATGGAGTTTGCACTCGTTGTTTCAGTTGTATATTTATGTTTGCCGGTCTGCGGCCGTCTTTTAGTACTGTGGCTTGTTGCTCGTCTCTCTCGCCTGTGAATTTGATGAGCCCAAGCCTGGTATGGTCTCTTTGACTATAGTAGCGGCTAGGCTAGAGCTAGGTTTAGGTGTTTGTTATTACATCACCCCTATTACTTCCCCTTTTCTGAGGCTGTATAGTTCCTAGTTCTGGCCTTCTCCCGAGGGAGTTGCAACCGTATGCCCATTTTTCCCTTCGTTTTGAATGTGTAAGTGCTTGGCTAGGATTTATAGCTAAGGTTATAGGCTGTGTTTAGCCTTCCTGGTGCTATATTTCCCCAGATGGTAGGCCCTTATCTTCGAGAAGATAAGTTATGCAGTGTTTGTTAGGCCCCATTGCTAGAAATTTGCATGCTTGGTGTATCTTCACAAGAGCCGCTTGGATTATATTCAAGTTTCAGATTATGACACCATATTTTGTAGTTGTCATTTTCTAAAGGCTCATTACAGATAGCCAGTTCTGTTTGTGGAGTATCTATCCTGGTTTTGGATAGCAGGCATTACAGAGCATTCTGATTTGCTTTAAGTTCTAAGCCATAGCTTTACACTTATACTTATGTGAGCTTACTCACGTGCTGCCACATGCTAGCACCTTTCTATGATAGCAGGCTGTTTTTTAGCCGCTGTCTGTGAATATGGTGTTTTTGTTGTACTCCCCGGTTATGGGTAGGTGTTTTACTGAGTGCATCATGTGTCGGTTAGCACATTCTGGTTGAGATGTAGTTTCTATTATCTATAGAAATAGAATAGTTATCTCTGTTAGCTCCCAGCTGTTCATGACCATAGCAGCTGCTTTTGCATTTGCTGTGAGATTGTTGGCTCTGAATGTAGCCTCTTTCTATTTTACCACAGTTTGCTTTGGCACCGTTGGTTTTGATTGTGAGTTAGCTCATGTAGTTAACGCTGCCTCAGGCTTTTGCTCTTGTTGTTTGAGGTAATAGGCCTGCTTGGCCTTCTTCAGACCATGATAGCAATATATATATATATGTACCGAGGTACATTGCCTGTTGGAATAGTGTAGGCTTTAGCTCGGGTTGTGTTGCTAGTTCCCCACAGTTATCGTGTAGGGTTTAGAACTGGTCCCCTTTGAGTATTGGCCATGCTATTTCCATGGGCTGGCGCCACATGATGCAAAAAGTAGTAGGCTATGTTAGGCCTCCTTTATAGCATTTGTGTTGGCCCAGCCATATTTAGATTCATTCCATGGTTGAGTTAGGATTTTTCACTCCTGCCGCCTTCGGCCGCGCCTACCTCTGTCCGAATAGGCCTTCTGTTAGGCCTTTCGTTGAGTTGTGTGGCGTAATCTGTACTTCTTATGCCTGAGGGTTTTCAAGTACTTTGCCTATGGGTTGGCTCGGGTCATAAAGCTACCACTTGTTGATTCCATGTGTTCATAAAAGTTGTAGGCCCTTTGCCAAGGCCTCCTTTCTGACTATTGGCACAGCTTTGTGTGGATTTCTACACGACTCTTCACCATGGATAAGTCTTGTGACGACTAGCTGACACCGCATCCTTGTGCAGGCCTCCTTGGTGTGTTGCAGGAGTCTGGCTTTGTATGGTTTCCTTATTAGCTCTGGTTGAGCTTAATAGCTATCATGTCTGTTGCTCGGTTCTATTTTGCTCCTAGAACTTTTAAGGCCGCTGGCTGACGCTGCACGCGGAGGATAGGCCTGAGGGCCTCCTGATAAGTGTGTTGTTTTCCCCTTTAAAAAAGGGGGGGGGGGGGTATGTTGCTGGCTGGCCGGGGTTCGGGCTGGCTGATGACCCCCTAGTCGGTCTGTCTGGCCTGGACCTCGATAACACTGCAACGAGCTGATGCCACATCTCTGCTGAAGTTATAGGCCTATGAGGGCCTTCTTTGGCATGTGTTGGCATACGCTGTACTCCTCTTGCTGTAAGAGTAGAAGGGTGCTTTTACTGAGTACACTGCTCGTTGGATTGTGTTGGAAGGGCTGTTTCGTGGGCAGTCACAGCTACCTAGTCACCTGGTTGGTCATGTGCTCAGTCCTTTGGCCCTATCGGCCATCCTGAATACCACCCGGTTTTATTGGGTTTTGTGTTGTGATTAGTTCTCCTTAGAACTTGTAGTCATGTTGTAGACCGTTTTTTGTTTGGCCTCCTTGATTATGTGCCTACAGTACTGCCTGTCTGTAATGTTGAGCTTCGTACTTCCCTCAGGGTTTTTCTGTGTAATTGTGCTTAGCTTCCTAAGATAGTCATTGGTTGTAGACTTCTGTGAAGTCTCCCGTTCAGACTGGCCCCAAGGCTGGTTTGTGCTCCCCTGTATCAGGGTTCTTTAGCGCACAGCCTCCTCAGCGCTTGTCAGAAGCTGAGTAGATCCTAGGTGAGTGGTTGTACTCCCCTTATACGAGGGTTTATAGGGCTTAGCTGAGTTCCGCTCTCCAGGATGCCCATCTCTGCGCGTGAGTTTGAGTTGCTCACTGCTTGTATCACAGTCGCTCTTACCTGCTCTCCTCTTGCAGTTCGCGCTTTGGAGATTCTGTATACCAGACAAGGTTGGCCCAAACTATGTTTGGTTTTTGCTAAATTGGTGCAGGCCTCCTTGGTGGCATCAGGGGTGAATTTTTTCCCTCTAGTGACTGGCCGGAATTCCTTTGGTTCTCTGGCCACATTCCCTTTAAGTGATCACTTCCTACAGGTTGTTGGTCTCAGATGCCTTAGCAGCATTGGTAGGCTTTCTGCGGAAGGCCTCTTTAGGCTCAGCTTCGGCAGTTGGCCGTAGGGAATGCTGTCACTGACAGCCTTGGAGAGTTGCTCCCGGTTTCCCTGGAACTGCTGGACGTTTGTCCTAACCTCTTGGGCATGCACTCTCCTTCAGCATGGAGGCGTGGGTATATCGTTCCCCATAGCGCAATTTCAAGTGCAGAGTTGAGTTCCCTTTCGAAAGGGAACGTCTCAGGTTACGCATGCAACCATGGTTCCCTGAGAATAGGGAACGAGACTCTGTGCTTCCCTGCCATGCTTTGGGGTGCCTGCGGAACAGTCCCTCAAAGACGAAAAGGTGTCTGACTGCTTCCACGGACGCTCCCTTTATACGTCACGGTTCGCGCCGTGGCGTTCCCCATAGCGCAATTTCAAGTGCAGAGTCTTGTTCCCTATTCTCAGGGAACCATGGTTACATGCGTAACCTGAGACGTTCTCTAATGTAGTCAACCCGAATCAAATTTTAATTTTGATGCATATAATATCATTTGTATACATATTGCTTGGAAATATTATTTAAATGTTTCCTTTTTAAACTTATGTATGAAACTGTGCTAAAGAGTAAATGTTTTTGTACGGATATGAAGCTCTGGAATCTGAAAGAGGAGAAAACATCATCCTGCAAGCTTTTTAAACTCATGAAGACCATATTTACTAGAATTTATTCTATTGTATTTATTGTGGCAAATTTTGACTAGTTGCAGAATTATAATAGATATTAAGGGAATAGATTTTTCACTAAAGATTTACATTACAGCTGTGGCATGTTGAAGCTATAGTTTCTAACTGTGTTGCTAGTTTTCATAACAAATGCCATAAAAAGAAAGGAAAAATGGTCTTACCTGTAATTATATCATTATTGTAACAAATGCTATAGTTAACAATTACAAGAACTATGTTATTTTAAGGCCGAGTACAAGTTATGGACCTTCTTGAATATTTGACCAAACAATTGGTTTTGTTTAAGAATGTATGAATATGAATATTTGACTTCTGTACTGTATTTTTCTATTACATTTACATTTGCATAATAAATCATCTGCTAGTGCTAGCTACAGCCATGGGAGCTCTGACTAAATACTGATACCTAGAGGTCAAAAATAGCAAATGTAAAATTTAAGATTTTGGATAGCTAGGTTGACTTGTACGTTTGGTGCGGTAGGGGCCGCAACCTCATATTCTTTCATAGGGCCCAAAATTGTTAGCGGCGCCCCTGAACGTATGCCTGAGAATACGGGACAAACTGTGCTCCACATGCCTTTAATACAGAACTCTTGGCAACCCTACCTGCACTGCCTCTTCCTCCACAACCATGCTGCTACACAACTGTTAAACCAGAAACAACATGATTTTATGGAGGTCTGATAATTACACCAGAGGATTCACTACACCTGGGAAGTGGAACAAGCAACTGATGCCAAAACTTGAGGCTGTATTTACACTGCAAGTCTTGATGCACAGATCCCATCTTTTGACCATATCCAAGTTTTTGGCCAGTGTGTTTACATTCACTTTAGACACGACTGGTATCCGAAATCTGTGTTTATGGGATAACTAATTGCAAGTGTGCTTGCCAATAGTCGCTTTTTTCTTTTTTATTTATATTTATCTTTTCGTTTAGTGCTGTGATTGGTTATTGTGTGCACGAGTGAGAGTAGTAATTGGTTTGCTTTATTGCTTAAATTGGACTGGAGATACTGGTTTGTTTCTTTATCTGTCTTCCAGTTTACTGTCGGCCAGATTCTGTGGAGGCCCCTGCCACTGTGGGACTGAAACAAGACTGTTGCTCTGACCCGAAAGAGAATCGGACTGCTCCCAAAGATTAAACACCTTGCTGCATTCTTCTATATTTAATTAAATATTTAATTATCTTCTATAAGATAATTATTGTGAGAAATCATTAACAGGATCAGTGTCTTTACATAGATGAATATCATTAATTATTACTAATGACATATAATTAAAGGTAAATTGTGCAAATTTGTTATTTCAGAAGTGTGTATCAAACTGGTAGCCCTTCGCATTAATCGGTACCCAAGAAGTAGCCCTCAGTTTCAAAAAAGGTTGGTGACCCCTGTTCTATAGAGTGAATAACTGCATCTTTCCCATTCATAATATTTATTAGATTTCTATTTTTATGAGAATAAAAAGCTTTTGTAATTTGATAAACCTCTTGAGAGTCAATGTGTGGTTGTCCAGCCCTCAGTGGAAAGTGACTGAGTAAAATTTGGGTTAAATTGAGTCCTGGGTCTCAGTGATAAATCCAGGTGGCGTAGTCGGCTATTATTCTTGTTATTGGCTTTTATCTGCCACAAAAACAAACAAACAAACAAACAAGAACCTTATTTCTGCCCTTGTCACATTTACATTAATTCCCACCCAAAATGATTGTCATTGATAGTTTCACATGCACATAGCAGATCCTCGGGTTTGAATGGCCGTGCTGTTAAAATTATTTATATATTTCACATCAGGTGGCCATGATTACTGGTCAGAATGGATAAGTTAACAGCTGTCAGTGTGTCATGGATGTATTGCAGCGCAAAATCTGACTGAATGAATATAGACCAGAAAATAAAGGTAATTCGTGTTTGATATTTTATCTAAAGTTAATACATTTTTTTACCACATTTGAAAGCGGCTCAGATCGGATGCGGAAAAATTGGATCTCGTGTGGGTTTTTGCGTGTGCAACTAATTCCGATCTGTGTCAGATGTGAGCAAAAGATGGGATTTTTTTGTGCCAGTGTAAACGCAGTCAAAGATCCAGGCAGTCCAGCAATGATTATGTCAGAGATCAAATTTGAATAAGGAATAACAAATTTATCAATTAAAAATTATAGAGACAAACAAATTCATTAAGTAATTAATAGTTAATAATAAAATCTAGAGTATTGTATCTAACAGATGAAGATCGGAATAAAGAAGGAACAAAATTAAGACATTCGCAGAATGAAATGAGAGGTACAAGAGAAGAAGCAAAAGCAGCCAGAAGTACAAGAAGCAGAAGAGATGCGAGAAGCAAAAAGAGCAAAGGAAAAAGCAAAGAATAGGCTAAATTATCAAAGATCCAGTCTGTTTTATACCATAAGCATAGGAAAACTTGTGTGTGTGTGTGTTCAGTGGGGTTCTATATAGAACTCTAGGGTTCTTGAATCAATTTATACAGCCCTTTATTCCAGAAAGGTTCTATACTGTATATGAAGTGCCTGACAGAACCATTTAAGGTTCTATATAGAACCATTTCTAACCAAACAATGTAGTATGATTTATGAATGATTTCTTGAGCCACCCTTAAGCCGGGGACACACCTAACGATTCGCTGAAACATTCTAAGACTGAACTGAACACACATACCGATTGTTTCCTGCGACAGATTTAAATACTTACACATGGAATTTGAACAGTCTGAGATATCTACAGAATGATAAGCAATGAAGAAATCTGTATTAAATACAACACTAAACAGGAAAGGACTTTCACGTTTGGAGCACCTGTTAGTGTATCAATGTCTTGTTCCAGTCAGTGAGGTATTTTGAGACACCTGCTATTTTCATCTGCCATGTTATTTCATATTTGTGTTATTTATTTATTATGTAACAATACATTTATAGAGCACACCCACTTTGTTCAGAAAATGTATTATAGTGGACAGATTATTTCTGCAGTGTTTTATGCATGTGATACACCATGGTTCTAACACTGTGTCTACAAGCAGACGTGAGCGCTGTGATGCTGCAAAAAACAACAGAACCCATTTTAATTAGTGAAATATGGTCTAAACTGGATGTAGCGCAATGCAACATGAAACTGATGCCCTGTTCTACTTCTGACGTACTCCCAGCGCTTGCGCTACTTCTGACATGAAGGACAAATTTAAGACATTTTGAGTTGATAGCTACATATGACCTAAAGCAGTGGTTCTCAACATTTTTTTGGGCCAGCACCCCCTATCCATTATCCAGATCCCTTACCACCCCCCATACCAATACCATACCTTTGTTGTGTGCGCACGAGAGGCGCACTAGACATTCGATACTGCGAAGTTTACTTTTATACTCACACTAAAAACAGAACATTGAGCTTTTGCAAAATAAATAAAACAGGATGCGCTTTTTGCCATCTCAGTTTCCTTTCCTTGAACTTGATTGTGGAGCGCCGCGCCTCGCAAAAATGAATCAAACTCAGCAGCATAGGCTACTATTGGGCACAGTTTTTTTCTTCTTTTGCTTTGTTAATCAATTAAGTCAAATATTTTGTTTAGACTATGCTTTTATGAAAACATTTTTTTAACATAGGCTAACTTACACAAACGATATGATTCCTGTCAACCCATTTTTTAAGTCTCGTGACACAGGGTTTGAAAACCAAACTTCAATGTTTTATATAAACTATAGACATATAAACTTAGATGACGATGTTTTCTGAAACTTAAGTGTGCAAGTCGCATGCTTCGCATTATGAAGGGAACCTGTGACTTCAGAGACAGCTGAATGCTGTGAGGAGACGCAGAAGAACTGATGAAATACGGATGATTAAACGCGTATAAGCCCATACACCGACAGCCTCCACATGAATGCGCTCGCGCACAAAATGTCTCCGAGTTTAAACATCTGATTTCTATATCGAGGCAGGCACGTGTACAGGTAGGGCTCAACCTGTGCAGAGCACATGCCCTTTTTATCCTTACACTCCGAAGTGCCCTTTTTTGGAGGTGTTTTTATTTATTTATTTATTCAATAAATCAATGCTATTGGTCACCCTTTACGTCTGTCTGTCTGTGACAAATATATTTAGCCTAATAAAGGTATTAAAAAGAGCTCTTTTGGATCCGCTCAAACTGTCAGTCAAACCTCTTAACTCCGGCCCCTGAGTGCAGCGAACTGAAAATTGTTGTGCAATACTAAATAGTACGCCTATATTAAAAATAAATAGACATATGAGACTGATTATTGATATCTTTAAAACATAGTTTAATAAAGCCAGCATTTAAAAACTGACTTTTTAAAAAAAAAATTAGTTTTTTTATCCATTTGAAAATATAGTTAAAATATGCTATTATAAACTCTTAGGGGCAACAAATCAACTTCTGACTCTCTCCCATGCAACTCAGAGTAAATATGGGCTGTCATTGGACAGTAAAAATGACCAGCTATACGGTCAATTAAGAGGTAATGTTTTGTTACGCATTTAGGAGAGTATGCAAGAAGCTACTTACATTAATCTTACTTTCGAAATAAATAAATAAATAAATACAACCATGATTTTACATGGAAAAATTATGTTATAATTATAGGCTTAAATACCTTGGTATCTGCTTGTTTTCATCAATGGTATAATTAATTCAATTCAAATTTATTTGGTTTGTCATGATTAATTTGTGTTCATAATCAGAATAAACACATATGAACAATTATTATTGTATATTTTTAACTATCTTGAAAGTATCCAAGCAGCGTTTTGCGCTCAGATGTTATGGCGGAATTAATACATTACCTAAATGTGATTAAAGAATATATTTAAATTATCCATCAAATTGACATTTTCTGCTTGCAGTCTTGCCGGACCAGTAAATTACTTGGTGAACAAAGAAAACATTTTGGCATTAGTTAATGCCCAAAAATGAAAAAAAAAAATTACCTTATAAATAGAATTTAGTTTCATTAATTTTAAAATTCGTCACCAGAGTCAATGGGAACATGATTTATTGAAAATATAAGTGGTTCTTAAGTCAATACTCTTTTAATGGCTTGTCAACTTTCCATTCCTCCACTGCGTGGTTCTAGTCAGCGCTGGATTGAAGCCACCACTGGATTGTTGTCAGCGCAAAACATTTTTCTGCACGTGAAATTATTGTCAGCGCTTTAACGCTGGTCTATGACTGGAAAAATAATTGTTGCAAAAGAAACAATACATAACTTACATGTTGCATTAAACTGGCAGATTTTAGAATGCTGTAGGCAATTCTTATGCAAGTAATTACAAGTTTAATCTTGTCTTGCCTGGATCTTTGGTGTAAACTCGTGAATGCCCCCAAGAACACCTGAACGCCCCCCTTTTTAAAATCTTGCTTCCAACGCCCCCGTTGTTCTCTGAACACCCCCTGGGGGGGCGGTACTGCCCCCGTTGAGAAACACTAACCTAAAGTGATCAGAAAGCTGTCTTATTTTTTGTTTGTTTGTCACAATTTTCTCTATTGACAAAAATGTACATTACATTTGAACAATATTTCATCATTTCATTATAGATTTTTTTTACATTAAATCTGACTTGTCTGGATTGTAGTGAAATGTCGTTCATGAAGGGGGATCGCACATGCTAAATGGTTAAGAACTGCTCATATATACACCAATGGGTAGGAAACTAAACGAGGATTATTTGAAGCATGATACCAATGAGGTCTAATAGTTCTATCATAAGGCATGCATAAAACTGTACAAAACAAAAGACATATACAAAAGACATATATTTAGTCAAAGAGGCTAAACTGCCTCCCTGCCATAAATATGGTAGAACCATCACTTCTACCACTAAAGATCACTTTATAAATAACCTCCTGATCAGTTTCATCGCCTTAGCATACCAGACAGCTTAGAAACCTCGATATTGCAACAGAAACTATTGCCTCTGTCTTTTCCAGCACATTAGACTCAGTTGCTCCTTTGCGTTTAAAAAAGATTAAGGAAATTAATCCAACACCATGGTACAATGAGCACACTCGGGCCCTAAAAACAGCAGTTAGAAAAATGGAGCGCAGCTGGAAGAAAACAAAACTAGAAGTATTTCGCATTTCGTGGAGAGAGAAAATGACTGAGTACAGAAAGGCCTTAAAAACTGCTAGATCTGCCTATTTTTCAAAACCTTTAGAAGAAAATAAACACAACCCTAGGTATTTATTTGATACAGTGGCTAAATTAACAAGAAATAAAGCTTCAACTTCTGATGTTTCCAAAGAGCACAGCAGTAATGACTTTATGAACTTCTTTACTTGCAAGATTGATAATATTAGAGAAAAAATTATAACCATGCAACCGTCTACTACAGTCTTGTGTCAGACAGTGCATTGTAGTGTCCCTAAAGAAAAATTCAATTCATTTACTGCTTTAGGAGAGGAAGAATTGTCTAAACTTGTTAAATCATCAAAATCATCCACATGTATGTTAGACCCTATACCGACTAAGCTATTGAAAGAGATGCTTCCAGAGGTCATTGATCCTCTTCTTAATATTGTTAATTCATCTTTATCGCTAGGATACGTACCAAAAACCTTTAAGCTGGCTGTTATTAAACCTCTTATTAAAAAACCACAACTGATCCTAGAGAATTAGTCAATTACAGGCCGATCTCAAATCTCACTTTTCTGTCAAAAATACTAGAAAAGGCAGTTTCATCAAACTATGTTCCTTTTTAGAAAGAAATAGTATCTGTGAAGATTTCCAGTCAGGATTTAGACCGTACCATAGTACTGAGACTACTCTCATCAGAGTTACTAATGATTTGCTCTTATCATCAGATTGTGGTTGTGTATCTCTATTAGTGTTACTGGATCTTAGTGCTGCATTTGACACTATCGATCACAATATTCTTCTAAACAGACTCGAAAACTATGTTGGCATTAGTGGAATTGCATTGGCATGGTTCAAATCATACTTATCTGACCGTTATCAGTTTGTAGTAGTAAAACGATGAGATATCATATCGATCACAAGTTCAATATGGAGTACCTCAAGGCTCAGTACTAGGACCGTTGCTTTTACTCTGTACATGCTACCCTTGGGAGATATCATTAGGAAGCATGCCGTTAGTTTTCATTGTTATGCTGATGATACGACTTGATGCTCTATATTTCTTCACGCCCTGACGAAAATCACCAATTCGCTAAATTAACAGAATGTATAGCTGATATAAAAAACTTGATGACCAGTAATTTCCTACTACTAAATTCAGGAAAAACAGAGATTCTAATTTTTGGACCGAAAACTTCTTCACGCAATAATCTAGAATACTGTCTAACACTTGATGGCTGCTCTGTTAAGTCTTCGTCGTCAGTTAGGAACCTGGGTGTGCTCTTTGATACCAATCTTTCATTTGAAGGCCATGTTACTAGCATCTGTAAAACTGCATTCTTCCATCTTAAAATATATCTAAACTACGACATAGCTCTCAAAGAAAATGCAGAACAGTTAGTTCATGCGTTCATGACCTCAAGGCTAGATTACTGTAACGCTCTACTGGGTGGTTGTTCTGCTCGCTTGATAAATAGACTACAGCTCGTACAAAATGCAGCAGCTAGAGTTCTTACTAGAACTAGGAGGTGACCATATTAGCCCAGTTCTGTTGTCATCTGCATTGGCTTCCTGTTAAACTCGTATAGATTTTAAAATCTTGCTAATTATACAAAGCACTAAATGTTTAGCTCCCCAGTACCTAAGTGAGCTCTTAATACATTATAGTCCCTCACGTTTATTGCGATCTCAGAATTCAGGCCAACTGATAATACCTAGAATATCAAAATCAACTGCAGGCGGTAGATCCTTCTCCTATTTGGCACCTAAACTCTGGAACAATCTTCCTAGCATTGTTCGGGATGCAGACACACTCTGTCAGTTTAAATCTAGACTAAAAATGCATCTCTCTAACCTGGCATACACATAACACATTATCAATTTATATTTTCAAATCCGTTAAAGGATTATTAGGCTGCATAAATTAGGTCAGCCAGAACCGGGAACACTTCCTATATAACACCAGATGTACTCGTTACATCAGAAAAAGAATGGCATCTACGCTAATATTAGTCTTTCTGTTTATCCCGAGGTTTACCATAGTCAACCGGATCTGGGCCGTATCCAGCTGAGACCAAGGACCGGTGCCATGACACAACCACAACGCAGCCCTGAAGTATCAGCAGAGATCGAGTCAACTAGATCATCCATTGTGAAGACATCATCAACACGACAGCCAGTGCCACAGTTCCTCAACAAACCGTCCATACCGGCGTGATGAATACGATCCTCAACTGGACACGACCACAACCGCAGCCCTGAAGTATCAGTAGAGATCGAGTCAACTGGATCATCCATTGTGAAGGCCTCATTGACATGACAACCAGTAGCACAGTTCCTCAACAGTCTGTCCATACCGGCGTGATGAATACGATCCTCAACTGGATGAACCTTAAATAAATACTTTGATTGTTGCGATCCTATCAGACTTATGATAGCAACCTGATTCGTAACAAAGCACTGTTCGCCAGAGGAGAACTGGCCCCCCGACTAAGCCTGGTTTCTCCCAAGGTTTTTTTTTTCTCCATTTTAACACCTCTTTGCCACTTGTTTGCCACCTGATGGAGTTTGGGTTCCTTGCCGCTGTCGCCTTTGGCTTGCTTAGTTGGGGACACTTGACATTTGATATTCAATAGTATTCTTGACATTTATTCAACAGTGCTTCTGCCTGCATTGACACTATTATTTAAGAGCTGCTGTGCAGCCAAATTATTTACCAGTTATCAATGTAAAGCTGCTTTGACACAATCTGCATTGTAGAAAGCGCTATATAAATAAAGGTGACTTGACTTGACTTGACATATACAAGGCAGTAATAATAAACTGGGGATATGCATGTTCAGTGATAGAAAGGTTTGTCTATGAATTAATGGAAAGAAGTCTGTTTTATAGGCATTATGTATCTGTTTTTCCTATGGCCTGTGCTGTACATGTGGCCACCTTCCCCCACCTGGAAATAGGTCACTAATTATAGTGTCAGCAGGGGAATAAAGTTGATAATGATCAACTGAATGGTCTGCTTGGACCTTTGATCATTGCTGTCTTTAGGGTGAGTTTTACGATTCCCAAATGGATCATTTATTGAATATAATAAATAATTGTATGTCTGATTGGTCCAACTCCTACACCATGAATGTGATCCACAAACATTCGACAACCCAAATCATCGTCTTATAACAATCTGAAGTAGGCTGTGTGTTGAGGAGTTTGATAAAGGGCTATAAAATGACCCAACTAATCAAAAACATTATTATACTTGCTGAAAGTAATAGTGTGTTATCCCAACAAACAGATTTTTGTTCTCATGACATTTGATTTTGGTTATGGAAATGTCCAGTTTTCTTGATGTTAGAAAGAAAAAAAGAAAGAATACAAATCTCTCAAGATGTCAGGAGAGGAGGATTAAACAACTCCACAAACAGCATTAGCAGCTTTAGATATTACTAACCAGTGCAACTTTATTTCTGTCTATTTACATCTACAGAAGTGCTTATTGAGAACTAACAGAAAGGTTTAGATGTTGATGTTTTCAATTGTTTCTAGACAGACTTAAATTATGATGTTCCAAAAACACTACAACCTCTTGTGTAAAGGTTGAGACACACTTCGACATCAAAACTCAAACCCAAAAATATTCAAATATAAGTACAGTAGTAAAAGAATCCAGCTGCAATGCATGCTGAGAGCCATGAATGTGTGCTGGTATGAAGCATGTCACAATTGTTGAGTTTCATATGCTGATTATTGAATGTCTAAATTAAACCATTGTTAATAACTTCATGCTCACAATATGGTTTCATACATTTTGATTGTCACTGTAGTATCACATGATCGGTAGCATTTAAAATAATTAACAACAAAACACACTTCTGATCAGTGAATCAGGCCACTTCAGAATGACTTTAATTAACGGCATCACCTGATGTTATTCTGTCTCAAATTCTTCAGATACAGTAAAAGTGTTTTCTGAACACACTGTGAAAACTAACAAAACAATCAAGAGCCCAACTAGAGGAAACACTGATCACCACAATGGTGACATTAATGTTTGTTTCAAAGTCCAATTTAGAGATGACTTGATGAGCCAATCAATGTTGCTAATTGCCGATACCTAATTTTACTGAGAGAAAAGTCACGAAAAACATCTGTGGTCGAATATTATGTCAGAATTAAATAAACGAGAAAGCAGGGATTCTTTAATGAATTCATCTCATTATAATGGTCGGGGGGTGGCGCTAAACGCACATAATCATTGTCTTAAAAGTGCTTGGACACGAGAGTTAAAGATACTTAAATTAATACAATACATAAAAATGCATACGATGTACACTTATTAATGTGTTTATTGTTGATGTGAGTTTATTATTTTTATGTATGGTTAGTTTAATGAACACAGTTAACTATGGAAAATCAAATCTATATTTATTGCAATAATATAAGCTACCATCAATACTAAAGCTGACACAGAGGTATGTATAATTACAAATTCACTATGACTGTTATCTATTTCTAAATTAAGCTACATAAATGTATGTGACAAAGTTTCTGCGACAGCTCTCTGACGCGATTCATCAGTGTCCGAATTCCTCGCTTCATTTCATTCACTCCTTGCTTAGTGCACTTAACCACAGACATTATGCACTTCACTGCCATGCATTATTTAGGCTATGGATTCGAAAATCAGTAAACAAGTGAGCAATTCCGGACACAGCAACAGAGTTGACGAATCGACTCTTTTGGAGTTGACTCCCCATCACTAATAATCTGCCTTAACATGCACAAAAAAATATGGGCTTGATTTGGTCGTTCTAAAAGTGTGTAAAAAAAATCACAGTTTTAGACCTCACATTGAAAATGAATGGGAAAATTGAAAATGAAAATGACACCTGGACCGACACACTATGCATGTTCTCACATCGAGGACATAAAGTCTGCTTTTTTATTATTTTTTCCAAAGTCAATCCTGAACATCGTGATTGAGATGACAAATTTGGAAGGCAAGAGAGTGTATGGTGACAGCTGGAATGACGTAGACTGACAGAGATTGAAGCTTTTATTGGTTTGCTCCTTCTTGCGGGGGTGTTTATCCCTCACGCAATGAAGCCTGTTTGTGGGAACAAGTTTATGGGATGCTGAAACTGGTTGTTCGATTTTTCGGGCCATCATGTCCATGAACAATTTCAAAAAATTGTTAAGAATCATCAGATTTGACCGAAAGATCACACAAGCAGATCGAAGTGAGACTGTGGGATCTGTGGGTAGAGAGGCTCCCTATGATGTACAATCCTGGCCCAGATGTAACCGTAGATGAGTGCCTGATTCCATTCAGAGGACGATGTGCTTTTAAGCAGTACATTCCCAGCAAACCTGCAAAGTATGGGATCAAGATCTGGGCTGCATGCGTTATGCTTGGAATATGCAGGTCTACACAGGGAAGCCTCGAGGTGGACAGCCTGAAAAAAAATCTGTAGTCCTTGACATGACCACTGGTCTTCAGGGACACAGAATAACTTGTGACAATTTTTTTTTACATCACATGACCTTGGCCAGGATCTCCTAAAAAGACATCTGACAATAGTTGGGACCATAAGAAGAAACAAGCCTGAGCCTCCACCTGCTCTTGTTTCGACAAAAGGCAGAGATTGTTATTCCTCTATCTTTGCCTTCACTGGCACACATTCTCTTGTGTCCTGTTGTCCCAAAAAGGCAAAAATGTGTTAGAGATGAGCACCTGCCACAAAGACAACAAAGTAAGCGAGAGAGCGGACAAGAAGCCTCAAGTAATCTTGGATTACAACCAGTGCAAAGGAGGAGTTGACTACATGGACAAGGTATTTCTAAATTTGATATTTATATGAATTGTTAAATTTATCATGCGTTTCTTTTGTCAGTGAATGTACTAATGTGTGTGTGTCTTTGTTGTGTATTTTTGTAATATTGCAGATGATTGCAGCCTACAGCTGCAAGAGAAGAGCTCTTTGGCCAATGGCTGTTTTCTCAGCCACGACTGATGTGTCTGCCATAAATGCGTCTGTGGTGTGGAAAGAGATAAATCCTGCATGGGAGAGAGGAAAGTGTTTCAAGGGAAGGCTCTTTCTTCAGCAGCTTGGAAAAGATCTGGTGAAACCTTACATGGAGAGCCGAAAATGCCTGCCTCGGACTCCAGCCTCAGTCGACCTACTGAGGAAAATGCAAGATCCTCCTTTAGACAGTGAAGAGGCTCCAGGACCCTCCACACAACCTCCGCTCTCAGAAAGAAAGGTGTCAGGTGTGTCCACGGAGCAAAGATATGAAGTCCAGATGGCAGTGCACAAACTGCAAGAAGAGCATTTGCATTGCTCACACTCTCAACATCTGCCAGATGTGCATGGACTTCGTCATCCGGTGCTTCTCCATCCGGATCAGATTCTGGGTCAAACTGAAAAGCTTGAACGACTGGGTGTGTATGAGCCATTGCGATACATCCACTGTCAACATTAGCGCATGGTACAGTGGCTGCGAGCTGGTTAAGGCCACACCCACCCTCCAGCTTGCTCCGCCTCTCTCCTCCTCATTTGCATTTAAAGCTACAGACACCGAAACGGCTCGTCCTGAGGAAAGCTCATTGTGGGACTGGCTGCACCAAGGCTGAATTTCGGGAAAGAGACTTCAGATACAGTACTAGAGACCACTTAGGCCTATATAAAAGCATCCAAAAAGCAGCGTGTCATGGGACCTTTGTTGTCATAGTTGCCATATTCTAAAGGTAAAAAAAGAAAAACAACATTTCAGAAGAGATCTGGGCGCACTGTAAACGGCGTTTGACTTAGTATTTGCATGTTCAACTTGTAAACACTGACTCAGTACTTCCGCCTACGTCAAGTGTGATCTTTTCAACGTAATTGCGTATTACGTGACGTCACGAACGCACATCGCAGAACAGAGCAAGGTGAGCATTTGTGCTTATACAACTTAAACTTTTTATTATTATTTTTTTAAATGGGCGATCATTTGGCTAGATAAGACACTTATTCATCGTCTGGTATCGTTTAAAGCCTTTTGAAGCCGCACTGAAACTGTAATTTTGACCTTGAACCGTTTGGTGCCCATTGAAGTCCACTATATGGAGAATAATCCTGGAATGTTTTCATCAAAAACCTTCATTTCTTTTCAACTGAAGAAAGAAAGACATGAACATCTTGGATGACATGGGGGTGAGTAAATTATCAGGAAAAGTTTATTTAAAAGTGAACTAATCCTTTAATAATTAAGTTTGGATCATTTGCCAAAGTTTGAACTTTAAACTACACAAAAGTTTGCTTATTTTGTCTGTCAGCTCCTAGTTGTGTTAGTCGAGTCAAATATGTGTTATTTGTGACGATAAGATGATAAGAGTGTTAACTGGCCTGCTTGTGAACTCTGAACTTCTGTTTATTTCATTTAAGACTTCTCCTGCGACATCGATGCACTGCATTCTGATCAGCCTTTTGGTGCTGTTTGTCCCAGATACGTGTTTTATTCGGTTTTGTCATGTTCCCTGTTAAAATCATATTAGGCAAGTGTTAGCTATTAGCATATGTGCTCTCCTGTGTAACGGCGCCATTTTAGGGCTGCGTTCTTCTCTTCTCATTTCCCTCGTATCCCTTATGCCGTAGGCTACGCGTCGGTTCTGCCAACATTGTGAGAACATTAATCAAATACTAATGACTCTATACTCTATGGTGATTTCATGAACATTGTTTTGAAAGTGTTTAATTGTGACACTTGCATAACCTTTACATACATTTAAGAGAAAAGTAGGGAACAATAACTATGGGACAGGCTACAAAAGGAGGATGTTCTTTTAAAACAGCACACACAACCTTATCCATCTTAAGTTAGTCATTATAATGTTTAAAGGATGTTGTAAAGCCTAAAGTATACTTCAGCGGTTAGTCTAAAGTTCAGCTGCTAGAGTTCTTACCAGGGCAATATGATCATTTATCTCCAATTATATTATCTACACTGGTTACCTATTAAGTTCTCTATCGATTACAAAGGATTGCTACTGACCTATAAGACCCTAAATGGTTTAGCTCCTTTAACAAGTCTTCTCGCCCCACAATCCATCACACTTTTTAAGATCACAATATGCATTCTGAAAAGCGTTATACAAATAAATGTACATTTAAAAAATAATAACTAAAAAGTGACAATGCTGCAGTCTAAAGTCAATTACACTACATGACTTCTGCCCAGATATTCACCTAATTTTCAATCTAGAGAAGAGAGTCCAGAATTCTGAGTTTCTCATTCATAAATAAAACTCAGTCATTCATGCGACTCCACTTGAAAGGCACATAAACACAGAAGGAAAGTGGAATGAGGAAGCTGCTTTACAGACACGCCTGTTTTCCACACGTCACTCAAACACAGAAGCAGGAAACCATTTCAACTAGTCAGTTCAGGGAAACAGAAACTGAAGTGTAGTTGAGCTGCTGTGTGTTTGTGTCGCTCTCTGTATTCATGCAGTAAAATGGCAGAAGCCAGAGTTTCTCAGGATGAGTTCACGTGTTCAGTGTGTCTGGATCTCCTGAAGGATCCAGTGACTATCCACTGTGGACACAGTTACTGTAAGAGCTGTATTACAGGCTGCTGGGATCAGGAGGATCAGAAGAGAGTCTACAGCTGCCCTCAGTGCAGACAGACCTTCAGTCCAAGACCTGCTTTAGCTAAAAACACCATTCTGGCTGAACTGGTGGAGAAACTGAAGAAGACTAAACTTCCTGCTGACTGTTACGCTGGAGCTGGAGATGTGCAGTGTGACGTCTGTACTGGAAGAAAACACAAAGCTGTCAAGTCCTGTCTGGTGTGTCTGGAGTCTTTCTGTCAAACTCATTTCGACCGTCATGAGGAATATCACTCTCGTAAGCCACACAAAGTGATCGATGCCACTGGACGACTGCAGGACATGATCTGCCATAAACATGATAAAGAGCTAGAAATGTACTGTATCACTGATCAACAATGCATCTGTGTGTGGTGTAAGGAGTATGAACATAAAAACCACAACACTGTATCAACTGCAGCACAGAGGACAGAGAAACAGGTATGAACTGAGAGGGATTGTTCACATAGAAATGAAAGTGCTGTCTTTACTTACTCACCGTCATGCCGTTCAAAACCGCTTTGACTTACTTTGTTCTGCAGAATGTAAAAGGTGATATTTTGAAGAATGCCTCATCTATTTTAGTCTATACATTGAAAGTCAATGGATACAAAAGTTTCAAGAAAAAAGCATAAAAGTAATCTAAACAACTCCAGTGGTTAACCCTCAGGGGTCTGAGGATTTTTGGGGCCCTGGAGAAGTTTTGACATGCCCTGACATTTGTGCTTTTTTCAGTTGTTCATAAACATATTAATGAAAAAAGTGTCATTACACTGTATTCAGCACAAACTAGGCTACAATAACATGTGAGGAACATGTATGTACATGTTTGTGTTTTTGAAGGAATAACGTTTATGCGTGGTTATTGAAAAACAAAAAACTTAAGTCACTGAAATAAAGCCAAAAAATATATATTAAATCTGTGTTCACAAGACTTCTGGGTATTGGAGGTTGTAGACTAGAGTTTTTGCTTCAAAATTATGTAAAAATTATCATTCCTACTCCTTCATATAAAACAATAGAGAGATTTAAATTTTCTAAAACATCTTTGGTCAAGAAACATAGTATGCGTGGAGGCGTGAATCAACATGAATAATGGGTGATTCTCACCTGAGAAGACAAAAGAATTGCATAAAGAGCTCTAATGAGCTGCATAAATAATGAGCTCTTTCAGTCAGATAGGCTGTGAAAAAACCCTCTGCTGATCATGTCTCAAGCTCATCATATGGTGTATATCAAACATACAGAAAAAACAGCAATACTGTGAAATATTATTACAATTTAAAATAATGGTATTCTATTATATTCTTTAAAATATAATGTATTTCTGTGATGCAAAGTGTCTGAACAGTTATGTTACCTCTATGGCATTTCATATAGGCTTTTAGCTTAAAAGCATGCACATTTGGAGAAATATTAATGGATTCTCATGTTTATGTCAATTTTCTATACAGAGGAGTAATATTTATTCAATATTTATTTTCATCACTGTGAACGCTGGATACTGTTTTCAATTCATACTTGCAGCCGGAGGGCGCTCTGTACACCTTTAGTCCACAAATGCCTGAGCACTAAAGAAGAATAGGCAATCCAGGAACTAACTAAACTAACAGAGGCCAGAGATCGCTAACTATGGCTATTCAAAACACTTTTCAAGACAATAAATACACGATTGAGACGATGTATGCATGCATTGCCTCTGAATTTGCGTCTGAATAGCGCTGGCTCCGTGGGCGTGGCCGCATTAGCGGATAATGAGCTGAATCACTGACTTCTGACATGGCTCTCTTTTCATACAGATTACATAAACACAGAATGTTTGTTTTTGATTTGACTTACACGATTTAAAACCTGACATTTCAATGTTTCTTTAGACACAAGTCTAATTTTTTTGTGATTAGTATTCACTAAGTTACAATTAATTTTCTGAGAACTATCAGATTGGACTTCGTTCTGAGGGAGACGAGAGATCACGCATCATATTAGTTTCTTTATTTTACAAAAACACAACATTTTGTTTTTACTCTGAGTGTACACAAATAAAAGAAGATATTCCACAGATTAAAATGGTGTATAGCTCTTAATTGTATGTGCAACATTGACGGAGTATTTTGAGTCTCTTTCACACTGGTTAGAAAAAAAAAGCGGTGATCACGCCGGCGTGACCGCCGACCCGAGGGAGTTAAAAAATAAGTGTGCTTAAGTGTACTGATGTGCGCTTGTAGTGTACTTCAAATTAGACGTATATTTAAAAAAACACTTTGAGATAATAAAAGGCAAATTAAGTGTACTGAAAGAGAGTAAACTTTAATGACTGTTTCATAAGTACACTTTATAAAGTACACTCTGTCATAATGTCAAATTAAAAGTTTTACTTTAAAGTACAGTGGTGTGAAAAAGTGCTTTTTTTGCATGTTTGTCACACTTTAATGTTTCAGATCATCAAACAAATTTAAATATGAATCAAAGATAACACAAGTAAACACAACATGCAGTTTTTAAATGAAGGTTTTCCTGAATCTAATAACTGGTTGGGCCACCCTTAGCAGCAACAACTGCAACCAAGCATTTGCGATAGCTTGCAATGAGTCTGTTACAGCGCTGTGGAGGAGCTTTGGCCCACTCATCTTTGCAGAATTGTTGTAATTCAGCCACATTTGAGGGTTTTCAAACTTGAACCGCCTTTTTAAGGTCATGCCACAGCATCTCAATAGGATTGAGGTCAGGACTTTGGCTAGGCCACTCCAAAGTCTTCATTTTGTTTTTCTTCAGCCATTCAGAGGTGGACTTGCTGGTGTGTTTTGGATCAGTGGTTTTCATCTTGAAACTCTGCCATGCAGGCCATTTTTGCCCCGTCTCTTTCTTATGGTGGAGTCATGAACATTGACCTTAACTGAGGCAAGTGAGGCCTGTAGTTCTTTGGATGTTGTTGTGGGGTCTTTTGTGACCTCTTGGATGAGTCGTTGCTGCTCTCTAATTTTGGTCAGCCGGACACTCCTGGGAAGGTTCACCACTGTTCCATGTTTTCATCATTTGTGGATAATGGCTCTCACTGTGGTTCGCTGGAGTCCCAAAGCTTTAGAAACGGCTTTATAACCTTTTCCAGACGGATAGATCTCAATTACTTTCTTTCTCATTTGTTCCTGAATTTCTTTGGATCTCAACATGATGTGTAGCTTTTGAGGATCTTTTGGTCTACTTCACTTTGTCAGGCAGGTCCTGTTCAAGTGATTTCTTGATTGCGAACAGGTGTGACAGTAATCAGGCCTGGGTGTGGCTAGAGAAACTGAACTCAGGTGTGATAAACCACAGGTAAGTTATGTTTTAACAGCACTTTTTCACACAGAGCCATGTGGGTTTGGATTTTGTTTTTCCTTCATAATAAAAACCCTCATTTAAAAACTGCATGTTGTGTTTACTTGTGTTATCTTTGAGTCATATTTAAATTTGTTTGATGATCTGAAACATTAAAGTGTGACAAACATGAAAAAAAAAATCAGCACTTTTTCACACCACTGTACATTTTAATAATATATCATCTTTGTAATGCGTTAAATAAGTACAGTTAGTTTGATGTGTTGAATAACATACTGAACCACATAAAGTACTTGCTTATAATTGTGTTATTCAGTTATATATAGTTATATATAGTTTAAATATACTAAAGTGCAACTTCATATACCATGCATGCTTGTCAGTACATTTGACAGTACACTTTATTTATTTTTACACATATTTCAAGACAATAGAATTATGAAATTAAATATGAAGATGTACTTCAGTCTTAATATTATTCGAAATATTCATATAAAACTAGACTCTGATGAAATACTGCTGACATTTCAGTTTCATATTCATTCATAATCTCATTTCAGGAAACTATGAATCTGTGAACCTTCAGAATAAACTCACCATGCTAGATCTTTAACCCTCCACCAATTCTGGATTTATGTAACTTAGTGATAGTAGTTTTACGTGTCATTTCCTGTTATTGGTTTGTCCTCCAGAAACAGCTGAAGGAGACGCAGATGAAGATCCGTCAGAGGATCCAGCAGAGACAGAAAGATCTTCAGCAGCTGAGAGAGGCTGTGGAGTCTCATAAGGTGAGTCTGGAGAAGAAGAGAAGTTTGAGAAGTCTCAGTCAGGACTCACTGAAGCCACTGTGTGATTGTGATGTGTGTCCTAACAGCGCTCTGCACAGACAGCAGTGGAGGACAGTGAGAGGATCTTCACTGAGCTCATCCGCTCCATCGAGAGAAGCCGCTCTGAGGCCACACAGCGGATCAGAGATCAGGAAAGACTGCAGCGAGTCGAGCTGAAGGACGACTGGAGCGACTGGAGCAGGAGATCAATGATCTGAGGAGGAGAGACGCTGAGCTGGAGCAGCTTTCACACACACAGGATCACATCCATTTCCTGCAGGTAACAGAGATCTAGAAGAACAGGATCATAGGGGACTTGAGCAGGAGAAACATTTCATGTCAAATAGTTTTTATCACTAAATAATGAGAAGAAAGTATCTGATGCTGTGAAAGTGCTGGATTGAGACGAGTTACTGAAGATCAACAAGAGCCGCACAGATCTGATATAGAGCAGGTTATTGGCTGAAGTTTTGATTTGTGTTTTCTGTAGAGTTTCCAGTCTCTCTCAGCTCCTCCTGAATCTACAGATGTAAGTGACGATCCCTTCAGTTCTCTCTCCTCTTTTGATGGCGTGAGAGAATCTGTCCGTCAGCTGAGAGACAAACTGGAGGATTTCTGCAAAGAGGAGCTGAAGAAGATCTCTGACAGAGGTAAAGTCCTGCGCCTCCATTATACAGACGTGTGTAGAAAGACCCTAAATGTGAACGTACAACAGTTCCTATGATTTATAAAATGTCCATGTGCACAATTCTTAAATTACATTGTTCAAAGTTTATCTTAAATTCACGTGTAATGTGAAGAAGTGCATCAAAATCCACCTTCAGAACGGCCACAAATATCCCTTGATGGTTCAGAAGTACGGCACTCATCATCAAGAGCAAGTGTTTCTATACATGATGCAGGATGAAATCCATGAAATTTAGGATCAAATCTGATACGTGTGTTTTATAAATGAGGCCCCTGGAGATTCATCTGCTCTCAGAAATGAGTCTTTCATCATCTAATGTCATATTGTACAACATCATATTAGAAATGAATGCATTTGATTTTGTCATTTCTCTTCACACTGTTCATGTCTGTTGATTTCCACAGTCACATTCACCAACATGAATCCCAAGACCAGGAACGACTTCCTACAGTGTAAGTCACTGAGAAAACAAGCAGAGAAACTCACTGAATGTGTTCATGTTCTTCCTGGAGAAATCATGATAGAAGAGTTTAATAATTGATCATGATAATGATGATTCAGGATATCTGGTCAGCTGAGACCTGATGATACTGAACATGGAGCCATGAAGAGTTCAGACACATTAAAAGATCAGATTGATGATTCCTGATTGTGATGTGTTTTATCTCCATCAGATTCCCATCGGATCACTCTGGATCTGAACACAGTGAATGAACGTCTCCGTCTGTCTGAGAGGAACACAGTGATTACTGTCACTGACACACTTCAGTCGTATCCTGATCATCCAGACAGATTTGATCATTTTCCTCAGGTGTTGTGTAGAGAGAGTGTGAGTGATCAACGCTGTTACTGGGAGATTGAGTGGAGTGAAGATGATGTGTCTATATCAGTGACATATAAGAGCATCAGCAGGAAGGGATGGGGTGATGAGTGTGAGTTTGGATCTAATGATCAGTCCTGGAGTTTGAACTGCTCTTCCTACAGATACTCATTCACACACAATAAGATACACACTGATCTCCCTGTAGAGCCCATCATCAGCAGAACAGTGAATAAGGAATCACTATAGAACAGGAGTGTATGTGGATCACAGTACAGGAACTCTGTCCTTCTACAGCGTCTCTGGAGACACAATGATCCTCATCCACACAGTCCAGACCACATTCACTCAACCGCTCTATCCTGGTTTGCTGTTTATTATATTGGATCATCAGTGAAACTGTGTTGATGAATCAGAACAGACTGTAGAGAGACTCTACCCATAATGCTTTGAGCTGATGATGAATCAGTAACAGTGAGATGTTATAGTCTCGTATTTTCTCTTCATTACATTAATACTACAGCTGAACGTTTGCAGTTGAAATAGACAGGAAGAACACTGTGTGTGTGTGTGTGTGTGTGTGTGTTATATTGTATGTACTGAAAACAGACTCTCTACCTTTACTGCTACTCAACATACGATGTTTTGCTGGAAGACATCATGGACTATGGGCCTCAGAAGCAGGGCTGTGCAGAGACCTTTGTAACTACATGAAACAAGAGCGTAACAAACTCCGCTTTAATTTACGGCCGTAATGTCATACTTACCCTGTAACTACATGAAATAAGAGGTAACAAGCTCCGCTTTAATTTACGGCCCGTAATGTCATACTTACCCTGTAACTACATGAATAAGCTCCGCTTTAATTTACGGCCCGTAATGTCATACTACCCTGTAACTACATGAAATAAGAGCGTAACAAGCTCCGCTTTAATTTACGACCTGTAATGTCATACTTACCCTGTAACTACATAAACAAGAGCGTAACGCTCCGCTTTCATTTGCGGCCGTAAATTTACCCTGTAACTACATGAGAGGGTAACAAGCTCCGCTTTAATTTACGGCCGTAATGTCATACTTACCCTGTAACTACATGAAACAAGAGCGTAACAAGCTCCGCTTTAATTTACGGCCCGTAATGTCATACTTACCCTGTAACTACATGAAACAAGAGCGTAACAAGCTCCGCTTTCATTTACGGCGTCATATTTTACCCTGTAACTACAGAAACAAGAGGGTACAGCTCCGCTTTCATTTGCGGCCGTAATGTCATACTTACCCTGTAACTACATGAAACAAGAGCGTAACAAGCTCCGCTTTAATTTACGGCCGTAATGTCATACTTACCCTGTAACTACATGAAACAAGCGTAACAAGCTCCGCTTTCATTTACGGCCCGTATTGTCATACTTACCCTGTAACTACATGAAACAAGAGGGTAACAAGCTCCGCTTTCATTTGCGGCCGTAATGTCATATTTACCCTGTAACTACATGAAACAAGAGCGTAACAAGCTCCGCTTTAATTTACGGCCCGTAATGTCATACTTACCCTGTAACTACATGAACGGCTGTAATGTCATACTTACCCTGTAACTACATGAAACAAGAGCGTAACAAGCTCCGCTTTCATTTACGGCCCGTATTGTCATATTTACCCTGTAACTACATGAAACAAGAGGGTAACAAGCTCCGCTTTCATTTGCGGCCGTAATGTCATATTTACCCTGTAACTACATGAAACAAGAGCGTAACAAGCTCCGCTTTAATTTACGGCCCGTAATGTCATACTTACCCTGTAACTACATGAAACAAGAGCGTAACAAGCTCCGCTTTAATTTACGGCCCGTAATGTCATACTTACCCTGTAACTACATGAAACAAGAGCGTAACAAGCTCCGCTTTAATTTACGGTAGTAACTAAAACAAGAGCGTAACAGCTCCGCTTTAATTTACGGCCCGTATGTCATATTTACCCTGTAACTACATGAACAAGAGGTAACAAGCTCCGCTTTAATTTACGGCCCGTATGTCATACTTACCCTGTAACTACATGAAACAAGAGCGTAACAAGCTCCGCTTAATTTACGGCCGTAATGTCATACTTACCCTGTAACTACATGAAACAAGAGCGTAACAAGCTCCGCTTTCATTTACGGCCCGTAATGTCATACTTACCCTGTAAATACATGAAACAAGAGCGTAACAAGCTCCGCTTCATTTACGGCCGACATACTTACCCTGTAACTACATGAACAAGAGCGTAACAAGCTCCGCTTTCATTGCGGCCGTAATGTCATACTTACCCTGTAACTACATAAACAAGAGCGTAACAGCTCCGCTTTCATTTACGACCCGTAATGTCATACTTACCCTGTAACTACATGAAACAAGAGCGTAACAAGCTCCGCTTTAATTTACGGCCCGTAATGTCATACTTACCCTGTAACTACATGAAACAAGAGCGTAACAAGCTCCGCTTTCATTTGCGGCCCGTAATGTCATACTTACCCTGTAACTACATGAAACAAGAGGTAACAAGCTCCGCTTTCATTTGCGGCCGTAATGTCATACTTACCCTGTAACTACATGAACAAGAGCGTAACAAGCTCCGCTTTCATTTAATCATACTTACCCTGTAACTACATGAAACAAGAGCGTAACAAGCTCCGCTTTAATTTACGCCGTAATGTCATACTTACCCTGTAACTACAGACAAGAGCGTAACAAGCTCCGCTTTCATTTACGGCCGTAATGTCACTTACCCTGTAACTACATGAAACGTAACAAGCTCCGCTTTCATTTACGGCCGTAATGTCATACCCCTGTAACTACCAAGAGCGTAACAAGTAGGTAACAAGCTCCGCTTCATTTACGGCCCGTAATGTCATACTTACCCTGTAACTACATGAAACAAGAGCGTAACAAGCTCCGCTTTAATTTACGGCCCGTAATGTCATACTTACCCTGTAACTACATGAAACAAGAGCGTAACAAGCTCCGCTTTAATTTACGGCCCGTAATGTCATACTTACCCTGTAACTACATGAAACAAGAGCGTAACAAGCTCCGCTTCATTTACGGCCCGTATTGTCATATACCCTGTAACTACATGAAACAAGAGGGTAACAAGCTCCGCTTTCAAATACCCTGTACTACATGAAACAAGAGCGGAACAAGCTCCGCTTTAATTTACGGCCGTATGTCATATTACCCTGTAACTACATGAAACCGGAACAAGCTCCGCTTAATTTTTGTGTAGTTACCCGTAACTACATGAAATAAGCGTAACAAGCTCCACTTTAATTTACGGCCCGTAATGTCATACTTACCCTTAGTTATAAAATATTAAAAGTATGAATAATATTTATTTTCCTGGTTGTTACCCCTTTATTTCCAATACTTTACATATTGTTCCCCTATACTTACACATACTTACTGTATAGTTACACTATAATTATTGAAAGTTACGCTGTAAATTTGTTGTAATTACACAGTACTTTCTGGGCTGTAATCTAAAGCGTTAAGTTTCTAGGCCTTACGGTTTGGGCTGCACGATCAGTTTTTGGGGAGAATAATAATAATAAAAATCCTTACAATTACAATATGTTTTTAGCACTTCATGCTTGAACCCCTAATAATAATACTTTTCAGCCTACCTACTCCAAACTGGGAAGATGTTCGACTGACAAGCCCCACTCCCAGCCATACAGCCCCAAGGTAGTGATATCTATTAGATTATTATTCAGTTGTACAATTATGTGTAGCCATATGTACACGCACGCAAATATATATTGCGTGTGTGTGCATGTGTGTGTGTGTGTGGTAGTGGTAGTGGTAGTGGCAACTGGTTTGTTTTGTTTTCAGACGTTCGTTTGAGGAGAAAGGATTGGAAACCACCAAGGCTACATCAGGGCTGGCTGAGCTTCAACGAGAAGTTCTTTTGCTGCAGAAGAGGAAAGCAGAGTTGGAGATTTCTAAAATAGAAATGGAGAAGGAAAACTTGAATATGCAGAATATAGTTCTGCAATACAAAATTAACAAACTTGCTCAAGATGGATTAGTAACTTTACAACCAGTAGGGGAAGAGTAACACAAACGTTGATCTGTTGGTAGGGTGTTTATTATTCAAATGGTTTGTAATATAAAATTATTTAATAACTATATAACAATACTATTCTATAACAATACATAACTAATGCGATTTCCTTACTGTAAATGTGCTGGGGTTTTTCAATGTATAATTAAAAATGTATATATTACAGCCTTGAATAAAGTTTTAATTTTACTTATTTTTAATTATTAATGCACTGCTTTATAGAGTATCTAAACACTATTATAGCCTACAGTTTAACATATTCTAGCTCACATTAGGAAAAAAAATTTTGCACAAGCACATCTCGGATAGCATGTCCCTCTGTCACATCCTCCACGTTATGATTTGGCTGCACTACGCCTTCAGGTTCAGTGTAGTCATCCATGAGCACACCTAAGTCTTTGGATATGTTAAAGAGGACGACGCATGCAATGATGACTCTTCCTGCTCTTGCTGGTTCTAGACGCAGCTCCCCGTGAAGACAGTGAAATCTCCTTTTAAGCTGCCCAATCGTTCTTTCAATGATTACTCTAGTTTTTGTTAGAGCAGTGTTGTATCTTTCCTGCAATAGGAAAAAGGGTAACACTTTAGAATACTGATCCTTCGTTAATGAATAACTACACAGGAACAAATGAGTAACACCATATTAACAATATAGTAACTACTAATAACTAACAAGAAACTTTGATTAACGAATTAGTAAGTAATAGTGCTCAGATGAAAGTGGTAGTTATCTATTAGCTAATTAATAACTACTGTTTTTTTATTGCTTCCTAGAGAACTACTGAAAAAGTTTCATAATTCATGCAAAACTAATCAATAACTAATGCAGGACAAATGACTAGCACTACATTAACATTTAACTACTACTGTAAATGAATACACAAGGTTGCTTACATTGTCAATATGTAATAGCTTACTTATGGTTTGGTAAAACTGTCAATAATAAGTCTATACTGTCTCCTAGAGAACTATTTATCAACTGAATAATTTTAAAGAAATGGATTTTAAAATGCAGTTGTCGGGATCTTACTTGTCATGTGGCCAATTTTGCAGCATACCTCTGGACTGTCATTGAATCACTAGAGAGTCGTGTACTGGAACATGTTAAGTCATCAGCCATCCAAATGCTATGAATAAGTAGTACTGACTCAGGTGTTACTACATACTTATAAAGGAGTTAATAATTATTTGGATCAGTATTCTAAAGTGAAGATCATGGTAACTAACTAGTAATGACTCAGGTGTTACTACATACTTATAAAGGAGTTAATAATTATTTGGATCAGTATTCTAAAGTGAAGATCATAGTAACTAACTATAAGACTCAGTGTTACTACATACTATAAGGAGTTAATAATTATTTGGATCAGTATTCTAAAGTGAAGATCATGGTAACTAACTAGTAATGACTCAGTGTTACTACATAGGAGTTATAATTATTTGGATCAGTATTCTAAAGTGAAGATCATAGTAACTAACTAGTAATGACTCAGGTGTTACTACATACTTATAAAGGAGTTAATAATTATTTGGATCAGTATTCTAAAGTGAAGATCATAGTAACTAACTAGTAATGACTCAGGTGTTACTACTACTTATAAAGGAGTTAATAAGGATTCTAAGTGATCTATATGACTCAGTGTTACTACATACTATACAGTATTCTAAAGTGAAGATCATAGTAACTAACTAGTAATGACTCAGGTTACTACATACTATAAAGGAGTTAATAATATTTGGATCAGTATTCTAAAGTGAAGATCATAGTAACTAACTAGGACTCAACTACATACTAAAGGAATATATTTGGATCAGTATTCTAAAGTGAAGATCATGTAACTAACTATATGACTCAGGTGTTACTAATACTTATAAGGATTAATAATTATTTGGATCAGTATTCTAAAGTGAAGATCATAGTAACTAACTAGTATGACTCAGGTGTTACTACATACTTATAAAGGAGTTAATAATTATTTGGATCAGTATTCTAAAGTGAAGATCATAGTAACTAAATACTGACTCAGGTGTTACTACATACTATAAAAGGAGTTAATAATTTGGATCAGTATTCTAAGTGAAGATTAACTAACTAGTAAGTTACTACATACTTATAAGGAGTTAATAATTATTTGGATCAGTATTCTAAAGTGAAGATCATGTAACTAACTAGTAATGACTCAGGTGTTCTACATACTTATAAAGGAGTTAATAATTTTGGATCAGTATTCTAAAGTGAAGATCATGGTAACTAACTAGTAATGACTCAGGTGTTACTACATACTTATAAAGGAGTTAATAATTATTTGGATCAGTATTCTAAAGTGAAGATCATGGTAACTAACTAGTAATGACTCAGGTGTTACTACATACTTATAAAGGAGTTAATAATTATTTGGATCAGTATTCTAAAGTGAAGATCATAGTAACTAACTAGTAACTCAGGGTTACTACATACTTATAAGGAGTTAATATTATTTGGATCAGTATCTAGAAGATCATAGTAACTAACTAGTAATGACTCAGGTGTTACTACATACTTATAAAGGAGTTAATAATTATTTGGATCAGTATTCTAAAGTGAAGATCATGGTAACTAACTAGTAATGACTCAGGTGTTACTACATACTTATAAAGGAGTTAATAATTATTTGGATCAGTATTCTAAAGTGAAGATCATAGTAACTAACTAGTAATGACTCAGTACTACATACTTATAAGGAGTTAATAATTTTGGATCAGTATTCTAAAGTGAAGCATGGTAACTAACTAGTAATGACTCAGGTGTTACTACATACTTATAAAGGAGTTAATAATTATTTGGATCAGTATTCTAAAGTGAAGATCATAGTAACTAACTAGTAATGACTCAGGTGTTACTACATACTTATAAAGGAGTTAATAATTATTTGGATCAGTATTCTAAAGTGAAGATCATAGTAACTAACTAGTAATGACTCAGGTGTTACTACATACTTATAAAGGAGTTAATAATTATTTGGATCAGTATTCTAAAGTGAAGATCATAGTAACTAACTAGTAATGACTCAGGTGTTACTACATACTTATAAAGGAGTTAATGGATCAGTATTCTAAAGTGAATCATGGTAACTAGTAATGACTCAGGTGTTACATACTTATAAAGGAGTTAATAATTATTTGGATCAGTATTCTAAAGAAGATCATGGTAACTAACTAGTATGACTCAGGTGTTACTACATACTTATAAAGGAGTTAATAATTCAGTATTCTAAAGTGAAGATCATAGGTATGACTCAGGTGTTACACATACTATAAAGGAGTTGGATCAGTATTCTAAAGTGAAGATCATAGTAACTAACTAGTAATGACTCAGGTGTTACTACATACTTATAAAGGGGTTATCTAAAAGTATACAAAAGTTCACCAAAAATCTCAAACATGATTTTAGTGTTTGGTTGCACAAATCATGACTGGAAAAATTGCTTTAAACATGAGGCATGAAACAAGGAACTTTTATAAACATTTATACATTTTATAATTATTTATTAAGCGTCTGGTACCATTTTCATTTAATGTAACAGCCTCACATAAACATCAAACCATGTAATGCCTGAACTGGGGAAAAGAACTTCTTTTTTTTTTGCCTTCTAGAAATTAATTTCTGAAATGCCTTCTAATGTCTTTCAGAAGACGACCTAGAGGGCCATCTTTGTCCACTCAATAAAAGACAAATGTTCTTTTAGAAGCTTCTCTGTCCTATTTCCTCTCAGGCGCCAAATTTAGCTTTTGTAGGTTAACCAAGCTCTTTCAATATTTTGTGTGTGTCCACCATGGTTTGGATCAACAAACCATCTGCTGTGGTTTACTGAGTAGTGAGTGTAGCCAAGACTTGATAGAGCTCTGTAGGGTCTCCACTCATCGCTTAAAATGGTAGACCCGTGGCGAACATGTCTTCTAATAATAGGAAGCAGGTAATTTCTGGAGCGCCGTTCTACCAGCCGCAAAACTGGCCGTCTTCTTTGACCCTTTATGGCAAGCATGCCAAAGACCCACTTCTTTCTCCTCTATGTCTGACCAGCTCTTCCTTGTCCATACTACAATTACAAAAACAACTTTAATAACTTCACATCAACCAAACAAAACAATGGCATTGACATATATTAAGATATGCTACTGTAAATTGCTTTTAATTAAAACAGCTCAAACATGCATTTTAGTAGAACTAGGCTTAAACCTTGTCTGTGAAACGGGGGTAAAAGTGCAAAAAAAAAAAAAAGTAAAGTAAACGAATACAAGTCGACTTACAGCAGCAGTATCGTTTAATCGACTAGTCGAATAATCTCGCACATCTCTAGTATAAGAATTAGTCTATGTTAACCAATGTAGTTAACTAATGTTAATGCCTTCATTCTGTATTTGTGGTTCTACAGCTCAGAGGTTTGTTTTCCAAAACAATCATTAGCCAACTATGGTTGGACATTTCAACATTACCAACACAGTTCAAAGTTGGTGTTTCCCAAAAACACAGTTCCAAAGACTTTGTGTGGTTGGAATTTAAGCTCTCAACCTGTGGTTAGAATTTATTGTTAATATGATGAGTAGACTCAAATGTATAATGCTCCTGAGCAAAATAAATGAGATAAAGTATAGTACCTTTTGTGTGTCATATTTAGATTTATTAGCACCAATGCACTATTCATGATGGCTGATTCTGATTGCCAATTTAGCACTGGGTAAGTGGGGCACAATAATGTGGGGCGCACACATGGTTCAAACTTTCCACAAATGCCAGTATGACAAAACTTAGTGTATTTACCAGTTGCCATATCACTATATATGTTAAAAAAAAAAAAAAAAAGCTTTAAAATTTTGGAAGATATTTTTTAAAAAAATATTAAACCACAGCAAAAGTAAATTTGTAACTGAAATTAATTTTTCTTCTCAGTTTTTAGTGTTTAAATAAAATGAGACAAATCTGCTTTTATTTAAATCTTTAATCTGTTATTTAGCCATTTATATAGTTATTTAAAGTCGGCATGAAATCAAAATTGACAATTCTTATTTTTTTATGGAATATTGTAGTATTTATTATCAATAATTTATCCGTGAACTTAATTATTTTTTTAAAATTCATGTGCCTTCATAATCTTTAATCAAAATCATTAACCTCCCATCCCCCTTCAAAACGACTCATCGTCTCTTCCTGTCACATGCTATGGCGCAGTGGTGGAGCTATCTGGAATTGCAGTGACGTATGGGGTGAATGCTGTGCTTCACTTTATAGAGATTAATGCATTAACCACCGCTGATGCCAGTCATTGGGGTGTACAGTAAACATGGAAAGGAACCTGCGACACGCTCAGTCAGTCAGGCTGCGTGTCCACTGGAGCAGAGCAAGCAACCAGAGCATTTTTAGATTAATTCTTATGGAAGTTGAACGTCACTTAACTTACGCGCGGCTCAACTTCCATAGGAATGAACCGAAAACACTCGCTCTTTTGACCGCTCGCTCCGCGCCAACGGACACGCACAGTCAGTCAGTCAGTCTCTCTCGCTGTTTAGTGCCGTTAACCGTCCTCGTCATCCTCAATAAAGCTCTTACAGTAACGTGAGTGCTCGGAGTGAGTAATTCATATCTGCCTCCATTTTGTTAGCGCCCAACTTCCAATCAATTCCCGAAGGACGAAATCAAGTCCCGCCCTCTCATTTCAGATGCCGTTTCACTTGGATAGACGTCACAGTACAGAAGAAAAGACAATCGCAACTTCCGTTTCATGTCAACTTTAATTCTGATCAAACCAGAAGAAGACAGTCCAGTTGTGCAGATAGGGCACGTTGTAACACTGCATTACAATGTGCCCCTATTAGAACTATGCTATTCTACATAATTCACGTTAACAACTTTCATTAATTATATTGAGAAGAAGGTAAATAAAGACTGAGTCAATGTTCAGAAATGATGAATTATTGGTATGAACTATGCTCTATAGTAAAGTCTCAACTATCTAAAGTCTCTATAGTAAACTCAAAACTAGTTTATTTTTATTTCTTTTAAAAAATTACATTATTTTACATGAAAAAATTAAATGTATTTTATTTACAAAACATTTTAGTTTGTCTTGGGTAACATTTTATTTTAGGGTCTTTTATCTTGCTTATTTGCATATTAATATAATATTGGCTGTTTATTAGTAATTATTAAGCACATATTAATGCCTTATTCTGCATGACCTTATTCTACATTCTTAATCCTACCCAATATCTAAACTTAACAACTACTAACTATTAATAAGCAGTACATTAGGAGTTTGAGGGAAAAGTTGTAGTTAATAGTGAATACATGTTCCCTATACTAAAGTGTTACCTTGTCTTGTAAAAATGTTTTGAGCTGTCATATGGTCATCTTAAATTGTGCCCCTTACATGTTACAACGTGCCCCACCTATTGTCACATTTCACTTCCATTTGTTCAGGGTAAATCAAGAAAAAAGTAAACACTGTGTTAATGAAATAAAACATAATTGTACTAGATGTGTGAAATAATGTTGGAAAAAATAAATACTCTAAACCCCAAGTACATTTAGACAAACTAAAAAAAGTCAAAAAGTGTTGGGCCCTGCTCTCCCCTACTTAAGGAAGTCTCTGTTAAGTGCTAAAATGTAATTGTGTACTATTGCATTATTGCAACTTTAGTGGACTTACTGTATGCTTAACTTTACAATACACATTATTTATTATATAATATATGAGTGTGTTTTTATGCCAATAGGGTAAAAAAAAAATCTTGTTTTTACTGTGGGCTACGTTAATTATTTACAAATTAATTAATAAATTCACTAATGTGTTTATGTAATAGATTTTGTAGCACTTTTAAATGTTGATTAAAATAAAAACGTTGCCTAAAAGTATTTTGATATTAAATGGATAGATCACCCAAAAATGAAAATTCTGTCATCATTTACTCACCCTTAAGTTGTTCCAAACCTGTATAAATATTTTTGTTCTTCCAAACACAAAGAAAGATATTTTAAAGAAAGTTTGCAACTATACCGCTTCGGGACACCATTGACTTCTATAATAGGTAAAAAGTAAATACCATGGAAGTCAATGGTACTGTTCAGGTTTCCAGAAGTTCCCACATTCTTCCAAATTCCAAAAATTCTTCCTTTGTGTTCAACAGAAAAAATACATTCATAAAGGTTTGAGGCAACCTGAGTGTGCGTAAATGATGACAGTATTTTCATTTTTGGGTGAACTATCCCTTTAAAGTCAGCGTGAACCGAAAGTTGCAAATGTCTTTTTTCCAGTGTTGTGATGTATTTCCAAGTGAAACGGAATATTGAATAGAAGGCAGAGTTTTACTTTAGCGCTCCTCCTCTCCATCTCTCGCTCATATCAGACTAAAGGCCAGAACACACTAAGCCGACACCGACGAACTAGTGTCGACGAAAGCAGACTGCGGGGTTGGCTCACGTCGGCAGCGTCTGTGTCCAAAGTTGGCCTGACACACCAAACCAATGCTAGACAGCCGACTGCTAAGTAGTACATCAGGGTTTTTTTTTTTTTTTTTTTAACCTTTATTTAACCAGGTGAGGCTGAAAAAAAGCCGACGAGGACCAACTTCAGCCGACCGTGCGGAACACACTGATAAAACTTAGTCGGCTGACGAACAAAAACTGCCCGTTGGCTGACCGTCGGCTTGGTGTGTTCCTGCCTTAATGGTTGGAGGGGAGTGGTTTACACATTTTCAACCCAAGCCGTTAAACTGACGTCATCAGAGAAGGAACGTCATTCCCGACCGGAAGTAACGTTTCAGATTTTGATTAAAGATTACCACGACAAACAATTTTTTTTCTGTTTTTTAACTTGCACAAATTAATTGTTCACCACAAGACTAGTAATATGCACTAACAAAGTAAATAGGGTCGATTTTGATTTCATGTGTACTTTAAGTGTAAATTGGAGTAACTCGACCACTGCTAGAAGAGATAATAGAAGAAAAAAAAAACATAAACTACGGAACATTGGTGCTGACACAAGCTGCGAACTGTTTCAGACGATTAAGTTAATATTGGGTCAGAACTGGTTCATCCTGTTCAATAAAAATAACCAATTAAAGGAATTATTCATTTATGAAACATCACTATTATTATGGATTTGGGAAACGGCAAGAGTTATTTTGAAATTTGAATACATTTATAAATATTTGAGTCCCAACTTGTATGTTTCACTTTGAAAATAGTTAAAAGGATATCCCACCTTCCTTTTATGGCGGAAGTTGCTTTCATCTATTACAATAAATTCCGTTCTTCCACCCATACGTTGCCCTGTCTTCCTTTTGTACATCTTCAAGGCTTTCCTGCAGACTAATCTCAGTTTATGGGTCATTTTAGTAATGGTGGCGGAGCTTCCAGCAATGCCATCTTGGACCATGTCGACCTGCCGTAAACGTAATCCTTGACAGAATCTGTCAGCAGCAAAAAATAAATAAATAAAAAATAAGACAAGTAAAGTGTTAACTTTAAAAGACAAAATATGTTAGCGTATCCTTACACCTACCTATATATAAAAGTCATCCAATTTTGTAAACTGGTCTTGGTCTTGTCAAAGATTGATCCTGACCTGCATGATTTTGTCACTTTTTCATTGTGTGCTCCTTGTTTACATACCATTAAAATAAAAACATACAGTACACATAGCATTTAGATTTAAATTAGGCTACCAACCTAAAAAAAAGTGTATTAAGGGTGTCTATATTTACCATTGGTATCCATCTTTGTTTTGTGTTTTCCTCAATTTCATATTTTTTTTTTTACATATTCTGCATTTATTTGTAGAAACCATTAGCTTGTTTTTTTGAAGCCATTTAGTTAACTTTCTGTTTCCTTTTATGTCCTTGTGTGCACAGAGCGATAAAATCTTTCTTGAAAGTCCCATTGTTGGACTGTAGCAAACGTTACTCCCGAATCCCAGAGCCGTGGAAAAACATTTAACGGCTCTGCCGAGACCCAACCGCGAAGGCGCCTTTTTTCCACGTGATTGTCCATAAAAAAAAAAAAAAAAAATCCGCTGTACGTCATCTGTTTGTACACTTATTGATAAAACAAAGTTGTTTTTTTACATCTTAAAACAGCATGTTCAGGAAGCATATAGATAATGGAATTGAAAAAAAATAATTAGCCCTTAATAAGTAAATAAATGTGTAATTAGTAAATAATTCAAATTTGACTGGATGTGCCTACTAACCAATCACAATCGAGTGCTATGTCTTGTTTAAGCAAAAACATAAAGATGGATTTTATAATTGGTAATAAAAACAAGGGAAAATCTAAGAACATAATTAAAATGTTAAATGATTTGAAATTGACCGGTTTAAGGCCAGTGATTAATTTTATAACATATTGGGACAACGAAACTGAAGGGGAGGAATCATTTACGGCGGTGGAGTTCGTCTGTAGGACGGAAATACATTTTACAAGACGTTGGATCAACGGCGACCTGAATCGGCAGAAAGTTCAGCAGGAGAAAGCATGGCAGATCGAAGGATTCCGCGTAAAAGGGTACCACCCAATCGCCTAGTAGGAAAATGATGAGGATACTGCCGGTAATTTTCTATTTTAAGTTCTATGCATATTATCATATGATTAGCAGCATATGTGTGTTGTAGGCCTATAATTAGCAAATGCATCGCTCACAAACTAAATCGGTCAATTAGTGATTGGCGAGGCAATTTAAAGTTTATTAACAAAAAATAAAAGTTTATTGTTTGAAATCAGGGAAATTTCTGAAGGTCTTATCAACCCTCACACATTGGCAATAGCATCGCCAGTGGCTAGTAAAAGTTTACTCACAAGACTAATATATATATATATATAATATATATATATATATATATTAGATATGTAGTAGTTGTTATGCATGTGTTATTTCAGTGTAAAAATGATCTTTCAAAAATCATTCCAATATGCTGATTTGATACTCAGTTATTACTTTTTTTTGGAACCTGTGATACTTTGGTCCGTGTACTTTTGCGTCCGTTCCTTTTTCGTTTTTTTAACCCACGTCAAGAAAAACAAAAACGAACGGTTGTTGTATTTAAATGCTATGGTGAATACCAACATTTAAATTAAAACCGAATACACAAATTTCATGTGCACAAAATAAATATTGACTTATTTTCAGATTTTTGTTTATTACGTTTTGCATCTTTAAAACCAAAATTAAAAAAGGACAGATTAAAGTCGAAAAAATGTCAATTTACAAGTTTTCTTTTGTAAAATTGTTGTTTCACCCACACTTTCGAGAGCCATGTCTCTGAAACATGATAATACATGACTTAGGGTGACCACCTGGCTACTGATCTGTTGCAGGACAGATGTGATTTTGCGAGACACATGAGACAGATACATTTACAACTATTACGCTATGTAAATATTGATTTACATTGTTGGCAAACTTGGCATATGCGCCGATTAATGTTTCTGCCGGTGGGTGCCTATAATGTTGCGCTTATGGCAACATTAAATCCTGGAGAGAAGATAGATTCACGGCTGCACATGCAGGAGGACAAAGTTTGAGCACGCAGATGTGACGTCTGAGCGAGAGCGCGCGCGCGTCCAGTTTTGTGCAAGGGAATCCGCCTGTGAGTGGAGAGATTGCTCGCGCATTTGATGCGCTCTCGACATTTTCATTATAATAACGCCATAAACCCGCATTAAATGAACTATTAACGTGTGAAGAAATTCGTGTCTGAATTTCGCAATTTTGTATTGGTTAAAACAAATGGAGAATATCTCGTTTTTCTGTAGGTGCTCGACCATTTCCGTGTGTGGCGCTTGATCACCGCCGTTCGTTGGAAATATTTAACATCAGGATGGATGATTACATGCTTTAAATCATCGATTTGGGCAGCTTTGAGCAGCTCTTGAGGTTCTTATCCAGTATGGAAGACGAAATCCTTGCTGGTGTAGTTGTGTTTACCGACTTTGATGAGGCCTGCTCTTTGCGCTGTCCACTCAGTTGTCATCAGCGGGAAAACCTCTCTATGATTGCGCTGGTTGGTTATTTTCACAGCTAGAATATGACGGCTGCACAAACAGATTTTTAAATGCTCACAGTTTTTATTATATTTCTTACTGTGGTATTGTAATTTCAGGGATGAAAAAAAAAATTACAGACATAAATGAAATGCGGGACACTACTTAAGTCTTGCGTGACGCGGGACAAAGCTCCCAATTTCGGGACTGTCCCGCAAAATGCGAGACGGGTGTCACCCTATCTTGATTTCCACCCCGTTCTCACTCAAGAGGGGTCCGATACTGCCGCATATCCAAGAGATGCCATACTGGCAGCAAACGCGTGCTTAACATGAAAAATATTAATGTGGCTTAATGGTGATATTGGAGGAGCAAATTCACTACACCTTATAAGCAGCCCACTATGAACACAATTAATAACACGTTAAGTATTTTCCTAGAAAATAAAACACAGTTATGAAGAAAACGCTAATGCATTAAGACACTGATATTAAATTACCAATAAAGATGTGCAGACAAGCAGGGGTGCGTTTCCCAAAGCAAACTATGGTCGCAAGTTCCGTCGTTACCAATAGAGTTCAATGGGACTTACGACCATAGTTGGCTAACGATGCTTTCGGGAAACGCACCCCTGGTCAGGCCGAAGGCAACGCGCTTTCAACGTTCAGCGTTTTCCACTTGTAGAAAACCATTATAAACGCATAACTTTATATTGTCCTTCCATTTTGTTTACGTTGCAGTTATAGCAGATGCTAGTGATGACAAGAAAATGTGTGAGAAAATGTAGTGTCTCCCTGGTTGTTGTTTTAGTAGGATTAAGCCACGTAAAGCGTAATGTCCAGCGACACGACCGTAACGCATTGCTTTCAATGAGAAATGAGAAATATTTCATGTCAGACCTCCACTGAGGCAAAGGGCATGAGAATTTTGTCTTCACGAAAGCACTAGAGGGCGCTTTAGCGTCTGTGTGTATGACGCAAAACACTGGAAATTAAATTTAGCATTTTTACATATTAAATAACAACTTGTATATCATTAATGTTATTTTTAATAAAATAGTAATCTTGCATAAAGAAAATTGGCTTGTATCTGCTAATTATATTCATCAATGTTAAAATAAAAAACAAAGAAACTGCATTTTCCATATTTCATTTCTGGTTTAAAAAAGGAAAAACGAATGGACGCAAAAGTACACGGACCTACTTTTATCAGTCAAGTCAAGTCAAATTTATTTATATAGCGCTTTTTACAATTGGTAATTGTTTCAAAGCAGCTTTACATATTAGAAGCGCAGAAAAAAGAGAAGTGGTTAAAAATAAGCTGTACAAACAAGCGTGGTAATATGTAACATATACAAGATGGTGCTACATTAAGCCAATGTCGGCTGACTCCCAGGGGTGGAAAAAAACCCTAGGAGAAAAACCAGCGTGCTAACACTGGGAAAAAAGTCCTAGGAGGGAAAAAAACCCTTGGAATATATAATATATGTAAATGGATATGAGATCAAATCTGAATTATACATTTTATATAGAGATTAAAATAGATTATATAAAATATATGTAAGCGGATAGGAGATTAAAAATCTGAATTATAGATGCAGCCAGAACTGGATCTGTAGGCCCATTGTCTCCTGGGCTACGTTGTAGTCAGGTCCAGACACAGGTTTCCATCTGATCTGGATACGGCCTGGATCCAGCACCCGGCAAACCTCAGGATAAGCAGAGAGACTGATATTAGCGTAGATGCCATTCTTATTCTGATGTACAGGTATATCTAGTGTTATAGGAAATGTTCTCGGTTCCGGCCGACCTTATTGCAGCGTAACAATCCTTTAACGGATTTGAAAAATGTTAATGTATTGATAATGTGTTATGTGTATGCAAGAGCAAAGAGATGTGTTTTTAGTCTAGATTTAAACTGACAGAGTGTGTCTGCTTCCCGAACAATGCTAGGAAGATTGTTCCAGAGTTTAGGTGCTAAATAGGAAAAGGATCTGCCGCCTTCAGTTGATTTTGATATTCTGGGTATTATCAACTGGCCTGAGTTCTGAGATCGCAATAGACGTGAAGGACTATAATGCACCAAGAGCTCGCTTAGATACTGGGGAGCTAAACCATTTAGAGCTTTATAAGTAAGTAGCAAGATTTTAAAATCTATACGATGTTTAATAGGGAGCCAATGTAATGTTGACAGAACTGGGCTAATATGGTCATACTTTCTGGTTCTAGTAAGAACTCTAGCTGCCGCATTTTGGACCAACTGAGTCTGTTTAAAAGCCGAGCAGAACAACCACCCAGTAGAGCGTTACAGTAATCTAGTCTTGAGGTCATGAATGCATGAACCAACTGTTCCGCATTTGTCATTGAGAGCATATGTCGTAATTTAGATATATTTTTAGATGGAAGAAGGCGGTTTTACAGATACTAGAAACATGACTTTCAAATGAAAGATTGGTATCAAAGAGCACACCCAGGTTCCTAACTGAGGACGAAGGTTTAATGGAGCACCCGTCAAGTGTTAGAGAGTATTCAAGGTTTTTCGTGAGGAAGTTTTTGGTCCAAAGATTAGGATATCAGTTTTTTCTGAATTTAATAATAAGAAATTTCTTGTCATCCAGTTTTTAATGTCAGCTATGCATTCTGTTAGTTTTGTGAATTTGTAGGTTTCGTCAGGGCGCGAGGAAATATAGAGCTGAGTATCGTCAGCGTAGCAGTGAAAACTTACACCATGCTTCCTAATTATCTCTCCTAAGGGCAGCATGTACAGAGTGAAAAGCAACGGTCCTAGTACTGAGCCTTGTGGTACTCCATATTGAACTTGTGATCGATACGACATCTCTCATTAACTACTACAGACTGATAACGGTCAGATAAGTAAGATTTGAACCATGCCAAAGCAATTCCACTAATGCCAATATAGTTTTCAAGTCTTTTTAAAAATGTTGTGATCGATAGTGTCAAAAGCAGCACTGAGATCTAATAACACTAATAGAGAAATACAGCCACGATCGGATGATAGGAGTAGATCGTTTGTAACTCTAACGAGAGCAGTCTCAGTATGGTATGGTCTAAATCCTGACTGGAAATCCTCACAGATTCCATTTCTTTCTAAAAAGGAGCACAGTTGTGTTGAAACTGCCTTTTCTAGTATCTTTGACAGAAAAGGTAGATTCGAGATTGGCCTGTAATTTACTAAATCTCTCGGATCTAGTTGAGGTTTTTTAATAAGAGGTTTAATAATAGCCTGCTTAAAAGTTTTGGCACGTATCCTAGTGTTAAAGATGAATTACTTATATCAAGAAGTGGACCTACGACCTCTGGAAGCATTTCTTTCAGTAGTTTAGTCGGCATTGGGTCTAACATACATGTTGTTGATTTTGATGATTTGATAAGTTTAGATAATTTCCTCTCCTATAGCGGCGAATGATTCTAGTTTTACCTCAGGGACACTACAGTGCACTGTCTGAAGCGAAACTGTAGACGGTTGCATGTTTATAATTTTCTCTCTAATATTGTCAATCTTGCAAGTAAAGAAGTTCATAAAGTCATTACTGCTGTGCTCTTTGGAAACGTCAGCAGTTGAATCTCTGTTTCTAGTTAATTTAGCCACTGTGTCAAATAAATACCTAGGATTATGTTTGTTTTCTATTAAGAGTTTTGAAAAATAAGTAGATCTAGCATTTCTTATAGCCGTTCTGTACTCAATCATTTTTTCTTTCCACGAAAGGCGAAAAACTTCTAGTTTTGTTTTCTTCCAACCTATGTGGGTACTACCTTGGGCCCATGTAGACAGCCTACATGGGACTTGTTGTGTTTGCCCATGTTTGACCCATATGTTTTGGCCATGCGGGCCCAATATGCATTTCCCCATTCAGATCCCATATAGAGATTACCTATGTGGGTACTACCTTGGGCCGATGTAGACAGCCTACATGGGACTTATTGTGTTTGCCCATGTTTGACCCATATGGTTTGGTCATACGGGCCCAATATGTATTTCCCCATTCAGATCCCATATAGAGATTACCTATGTGGGTACTACCTTGGGCCCATGTAGACAGCCTAAGGCTGTGGTCAAGTCCACCTTTGTCGAGTCCAAGTCAAGTCCAAGTCCAAAAGGTTCGAGTCCAAGTCAAGACCGAGTCCAAAGAGGTTCAAGTCCAAGTCAAGTCCAAGTCCAAAAAGTTCGAGTCCAAGTCAAGTCCGAGTCCAAATGAGACAGTCAAGACAGAGACAGGAAAAGGGGGGGTAGGGGGATTTTTGAGCCTTGCTGTTGTTTTGTATTGTATTGAGTGCACTGTATCTGTTGTATGTTCTTGGTCTCCCTTGAAAACAAGATGCTGCATCTCAAGGGGCTTTCCTTGAATAAATTTCATATTTCATATATCTTCTATTCTAAGACAATCATTTTGCATTATTATTTGTAATGATCAAAAAGCATGTGCAGAGTAGCAACACTGTAGGATCAAATAAGGCCATTTATTTACTTTATGTATAGCAATTTCACTAAATAAAGCTGAAGTGCAATTTCACATTTTCAGTGGCAGTAAGTCATTGTCTTAATGAGTGAGTCATTGAGTCATTCATTCATTCATTCAGTAACGAAGCAAGTGCCGGTATTTTGAAAGGGTAATTGAATCATTGACTCTCATGGTTTTTTCACAGCCATGATTTGTTCACAAAACATCGATATGAGTCTCAGTTCTGCTGTGGCTTTAGTTGGAACTAGAGAATTTTCTTGGCCGATTCCGATTTCAGATTTTTTAATAGTGTGATCTGCCTATACCTATTTTTACAGATTCCGATTTTCTTTCTAAGAACTATAATTGACAGCATATACAAACAAAAATCTACTTTTCAACGCAAAGTTTTATTTTCATAAAAAAAGTAAAACTCAGTAATAAAATAAAAACAAATAAAAAAAATTGCAAACAACAGCACAAATAAATGCAATAGAATAGAGAGCTATGAAAGTTTTTCAGGTTAAAGGTGCTAAAGAGGATCTTTTCGTGACTGAGAAACCAAAGACTGTTAGTGAGTTTTTGAATGAGCGCATGCGTAAGAACAGCCCCCCTCCTTCACAGCTCATTTCAAGGGAACGCCTCCCAAAACTCGTGCACGAGTATTGGAACACGAGTGTTTACCACCGGCATTTGCTGTGTTGTGTTAGTGGATTCATTATGTCGGACTCACCGCAGGTAACTCATAATTTGCAGTTGTTACTCCTGTCTCCTGACAAAAACATTGCATGCAGCGCCTGTGGAGTGTGGAAAGTTACTGGAGAGTGCAGCCGCGCTCGTCTCTCACAAGGAACGTCATGGCAGTGATTGACAAGCCAGAGGGCCAATCCGCACACGTCTTTCACAAGGAACGTAATGGCAGTGATTGACAAGCCAGAGGGCCATCGCGTAAACGATTGGCTGATGTTTTTAAGGCCCTACCTCGTGCACAGATGATGTATATTAATATTATTACTTTCAGTGCACCTAATAAATAGTCTTTTATCAGTTAGTAAAGACAGTTTCAAGTAATATTGCAAAAAATGTATAAAACAAAACATCCTCTTTAGCACCTTTAAATAACATGACAGAGAGCAGCAGGAATATTGGACTGCTGTCCCTTTAGGAGTTTATGAACCGACCCAATACCGTTACACAACATGCGTTCTCTTTCTTAGCTATTTAATGATCCAAAACGGACTGTGATCACCAAGGCAGGCACATTTTTGACCTTTTGAGCACAGTAAGTCACTCATTTTGGTACTTGTGACTCTGTTTGACTTCTGTCTCTGTTTGAGACTGAGCGTGGCTTGTTCGGTCCACTAATATAGATTAGTGGTGCGTACGCTTTTGGTGTGAGCGCGAAACCTGTGGGAACCGGAGCGAATGAGACGAGTGAGAGAGAGGAGGTGCCCGCGCGGGTGTCACTTCACCGCCGGAGAGAAGAGAGCAAGAACACACGGCTGACATTATTGCCTGTGCGGCGCCGCTGGTAACAACGGATCGGCTCGGAACTGGAAAGAAGTGAGACTGACCTGCTGGACTCGGTCGAGACCAACTAGAACTTTCGGCGAGACCAATGACCAAGTCCGAGACAAGTCCGAGTGCAAATACCAACGAGTCCGAGACAAGTCCGAGACAAAAGAAAAACGTCTCGAGACCGGACTCGAGTACTACAGCACTAAGACACAGAACATATAGTGTGTTGCAACAAACATTATGTTGGTTTATGTTGTCTTTATTATTATCTTCTTTAAGAATAGTTTATTAAGTATTAGGCATGGTTGTGTTTCTAATGTAATACACAGGCGTTCATTTTACATTTCAAACATGTTGTTAGAGCACTTAATGTAACAATATTATACAATAGGCTTTAATTAGTCAAACACAATTATTACAGGTTATTAAGATTTAATTTACACAAAAGAACTGCAAACTGTTTTGGCTCTATCATTAAAAATGTCCCCACTGTTGCTTGACCTTTGATATTTAACATGTTTTTGATCTGCATTGACACCGTTTTATGTGAACTGAACTGGACGATGTGATAATCCGTGTTGGCAGTCTAGAAATGATACCGGTTTGATCTAAATCACTATTATAGTTGTTGCTTCATTAAATATATTATATATAAAAAAAAATAATTCACATTAGCAGGTCCTCAACCCAAACTCAAGCTCTACACTTCACCACAACGGTAATCTCCAAAAAACACTAACATAACAACAACTTTTACATAATAGAACATTAAACAGTAAGAAGTCTCTCCATATTCTCATCTTTCTAAAAAATGCATAAAATAACACTTTATTTCAACATTTACTCTCCCACTTCAGCCCGGTGCAAAGCATGATGGGAAGTGAAAGTCCTGTTTGGTTACTCGACTGAAACATGTTATTTCAAAATGAAAACATCAAGTGAATTCTAGTAACCATTTCTAGGACTTCATTATTCTAGGACTAGGCTTAATCAATCCCTTGATGTCTCGCTGAAGAAGAAGCAGTTCATCCTCCGTGAGGTCGACTGTGGAGGACTGGAGCTTCATCACTGTCAGTAACTGGAGAGGATCTGTCATGATCACTAGTTATAATGGGGCATGGGTGCCACCCAGTGTCATAAATAAATAATAAATCAAGGCAGAATATTGAAACAGGAAGAAAGAATAGCAAGAATCCCAGCAGGTTTGTTTACTCGTTTATTTCAAAGATGGAAAATAACTAGCAGATTTAAATTAATGATCAATGTGCATTTTGAAATGATGAACAAGAAATACTGACATTTTAGTAATAAAATAAATCATGATTAAAACACAAAAACGACACAATATATCGGTCTTAACATGCACAAAAAAAAACTGGGCTTGATTTGGTTGTTCTAAATGTGTGTAAAAAAAAAAAATCATCGTTTTAGACCTAACATTGAAAATGAACGGGATTTTTTTTTCATTTCATTTGTCAAAAACAAGAAAAAAGAAAAAGATCCAGAATAAATCTGAAATGTTGTACATTTCCATAAAGGTCTGGTCCTAGATCATAAACACAAAGTGGAACGAACTTTCTATCTCTCACACACACACAAACACACACACACACACTCACACTCACACACAGTGTTCTTCCTGTCTATTTCAACTGCAAACATTCAGCTGTAGTATTAATGTAATGAAGAGAAAATAAGAGACTCTATAACATCTCACTGTTACTGATTCATTATCAGCTCAAAGCATTATGGGTAGAGTCTCTCTGTTCTGATTCATCAACACAGTTTCACTGATCCAGGATAATCAACACTAATCCCAGGATAGAGCGGCTCAGTGAATGTGGTCTGGACTGTGTGGATGAGGATCATTGTGTCTCCAGAGACGCTGTAGAAGGACAGAGTTCCTGTACTGTGATCCACATACACTCCTACTCTATAGTGATTCTTCTCATTCACTGTTCTGCTGATGATGGGCTTTACAGGGAGATCAGTGTATCTGTTATTGTGTGTGAATGAGTATCTGTAGGAAGAGCAGTTCAAACTCCAGGACTGATCATTATATCCAAACAAACACTCATGACCCCATCCCTTCCTGCTGATGCTCTTATATGACACTGATATAAACACACCTCCACTCCACTCAATCTCCCAGTAACAGCGTCGATCACACACACTCTCTCTACACAACACCTGAGGATAATAATCAAATCTGTCTGGATGATCAGGATACGACTGTGGTGTGTCAGTGACAGTAATCACTGTGTTCCTCTCAGACAGACGGAGGTGTTTATGTGCTGTGTTCAGATCCAGAGTGATCCGATGGGAATCTGATGGAGATAAAACACATCACAATCAGGAATCATCAATCTGATCTTTTAATGTATCTGAACTCTTCATGGCTCAATGTTCAGTGTATCATCAGTGTGTCAGCTGACCAGATATCCTGAATCATCATTATCATGATCAATTATTAAACTCTTCTATCATGATTTCTTTCTCCTTCTCCAGGAAGAACATGAACACATTCAGTGAGTTTCTCTGCTTGTTTTCTCAGTGACTTACACTGTAGGAAGTCGTTCCTGGTCTTGGGATTCATGTTGGTGAAAGTGACTGTGGAAATCAACAGACATGAACAGTGTGAAGAGAAATGACAAAATCAAATGCATTCATTTCTAATGTGATGTTGTACAATATGACATTAGATGATAAAGAAAGACTCATTTCTGAGAGCAGGGCCCGTATGTATAAAACTTCTCAGAAATGCTCTTAAGATCAGTCTTAAGTTTTGACTTAAGTGTCAAAAAATTCTTAGTAAAGAGTAGGAGTTTTCTAAGAGTAGGAAACTTTTATAAAGAAGCTAAAAGCAACTTTTAGTAAAGTATAAGAAGTGCTGACTTAAGTGTTGTGAACTAAGGACTACAATGATGTCAACTCAAAATGGCCGCCCTCAACCTCTGAATCAGCCAATAGCGAGCCTGGAAGGGTGAAGTCAAGGCAGCACAACACCAGTCATTTAATGTTATTATAAAAAACAATAATAACAATAATATATATAAAAAAACACAAACGTTTTAATATATAAATTGATTTAAAAGCAATAGCTTTTAACACAAATTAGTATTGATGATGTGGAATCTTTTTCTATTGATATATGTCTCCTCATTTACAGTTAGAGCAATGATGTGTCATGAGTTCATCAACGGCTCCAACAACTCCAGGGAAGCCCACAGTCAACATAAAAGTGGCTTTCTTTTGCCACATGGTTTGATGGTCAGTTGGAAAGTCAATGAACTGCCATTGAGTAGAGGACAAATGTGATGTCCAGCCATATGAAAACTGACATCTTCAACCTTAATTCAGCTTAATTAAACTTTTAAAAATGTGTTAAAAATATGTAAGCACATCGACTAGCTGTGCTTGGAGTCAATTGTTTCATGTGTGATAATGAAATTAAATTTCAAATTATTTTTGGCTAGTCTGTCATACAAAGAAATTATGAACATGCAAAAACCAGAGAGAACCAATTAAATATTAAAAACGGATTTTGTTGTATTCAATGTCATATTTGAAAACATTTAAATAATATAAAAATAAAAATATTTTTTCTCATATTTTGATGGTTAAGCAAAATTGTTTGCGATTAGCAACAAACTCTTGTTTGTATTCACTCTTGTGTACTGTATGTTCATCTTTTGTGCTTCCTTGTCGTTCATTCATCATCTGCGCTTTAATTTTCGTGAAGCATTTTGTTTCTTGACCGACTCAGAGCAGGGTGGCTCATGTGACTCAGAGGTTAGGATTGGAGTGCGAGTTCTGGTGGCGGTGCAATGAAGAGAGGGTGTGTTTGTTTGGGTTGATTTCAAATAATCAACAGTGTTCAACAACGAATTTGAGAAATCGCATACAGCACCTTTAAATGCATTAAACATATTAATTATTTTAAGTAATATTATTACATTTATTTAAAGTTATTACATTTCTTATTAGGTCAGTTACAAAAAGAATTGACAATCAAGTTTATATCATTTTATCAACTCCATGTCATCATATAACTCCAATACATCATATCTTGATTGGAAAACGTGTGTCTCCTCTTCTTTGCTGCCATCTTGTTACTCTTAACTAGGTTAAGACACCTCTGCAGCTCTCTTAAATAATTTAGGAGCTGAGACCTAGTCTTGACACTTAGGAACCTTTATGAATCACACTTATTCTTAAGTCTAAGAATAAGAGTAAAATTACGTCATTCTTAGAATTTTGACACACTTAAGACTAAAATTTTACTCTGAGCGGCTTCATACATACATCTCCAGGGGCCTCATTTATAAAACACACGTCTCAGATTTGATCCTAAATTTCATGGATTTCATCCTGCATCATGTATAGAAACACTTGCTCTTGATGATGAGTGCCGTACTTCTGAACCATCAAGGGATATTTGTGGCCGTTCTGAAGGTGGATTTTGATGCACTTGAATTTAAGATAAACTTTGAACAATGTAATTTAAGAATTGTGCACATGGACATTTATAAATCATAGGAACTGTTGTGCGTTCACATTTAGGGTCTTTCTACACACGTCTGTATAATCGCAGGACTTTACCTCTGTCAGAGATCTTCTTCAGCTCCTCTTTGCAGAAATCCTCCAGTTTGTCTCTCAGCTGACGGACAGATTCTCTCACGCCATCAAAAGAGGAGAGAGAACTGAAGGGATCGTCATCTACGTCTGTAGATTCAGGAGGAGCTGAGAGAGACTGGAAACTCTACAGAAAACACAAATCAAAACTTCAGCCAATAACCTGCTCTATATCAGATCTGTGCGGCTCTTGTTGATCTTCAGTAACTCGTCTCAATCCAGCACTTTCACAGCATCAGATACTTTCTGCTCTTATTCATTATTTAGTGATAAAAACTATTTGACACTTACAATCCTGGTGCACTTTAGCATACTTTTACTTTTTACTATACATACAAACTTTTATTATTACAGAAATAATATGATTTTAAAATTATACTTAAGAGCAGAGTAATTTTTTTAAAAAACGTTTTAAAATTATAATTAAAATATTATTTAATTAAATGAATGTATTATAGTTTACATTTGTATTAAATGATGTTAGCTAAAATTAACAGTGCCTATTAATTTTGATCCACTTAAGTAGGATTTAAGTATCTTTAAATATAATTTCATAATTACTTCTGTTGTCTCTAAAATATGATTAAAGTTACTGCTCAATGAACTGACAAGCATTTATGATCAACTAAAATATACTTTGTCATTTACTCAAACTTGTCTGTGATGCATTTAAATATATTAGTAATAATATGATCAAATATATTAGTATATCAGTAATATAAAAAATAACGCTTTAAGAAACATGAAAGTGTCTCTCTTTTAAGTGGCCTTTTATTTCATTAATATTATATTATCTGCAAGTCCAGTTTAAAAAATAATAAATATATAATATATATATATATATATATATATATATAATATATACATATATATATATATATATATATATATATATATATATATATATATATATATATATATAAGATTTGAAGTAATTAACTTACTTACTTAACTTAATTAAGCACACTTCTTTCTTTTGGACTATGTGTGAACTTTCTAGGAAATGGTTTGGCTGATAAAACATCTGCTAAGATCATAAATGTCTGTGTAACAGGTCGAGCGCATCAAAAGCATCACATTGTAGGATTGAGAAAATATCCAGAGGAAAAGCAGTTCAAAAGCTACGAGTAGATTAACCAATCTTATCAGGTTTGAAATCACCTGACCCAACTTTAGTGAAAATTACTGAAAATACTGCAGTAGAAATAGAAGATTTCATTAAAAAAATATGATGAAAAATCTAATTGGGTGGAAATTGCCACCATCAAGTTCACTGATTTCATCATGACAGAAGAAACCAGATGAAAAAATTAATTAATGGTGTTTACCTAATAATTTATTTAAAAAAAAAAAGCCTATTCAGGTCTTTGTAAGTGTCGTCTCTTTCAACAAAAGATGATCAGACGAGAGTCTGACTGATGATTATATGATAACAAACACTGGACTGAATCTGACTGAATTCCTGAAACATCTCAGTCAGCAGCTCGTTCTGCTCTCATGAAATGTTTCTCCTGCTCAAGTCCACTATGATCCTGTTCTTCTAGATCTCTGTTACCTGCAGGAAATGGATGTGATCCTGTGTGTGTGAAAGCTGCTCCAGCTCAGCGTCTCTCCTCCTCAGATCATTGATCTCCTGCTCCAGTCGCTCCAGTCGTCCTTCAGCTCGACTCACTGCAGTCTTTTCCTGATCTCTGATCCGCTGTGTGGCCTCAGAGCGGCTTCTCTCGATGGAGCGGATGAGCTCAGTGAAGATCCTCTCACTGTCCTCCACTGCTGTCTGTGCAGAGCGCTGTTAGGACACACATCACAATCACACAGTGGCTTCAGTGAGTCCTGACTGAGACTTCTCAAACTTCTCTTCTTCTCCAGACTCACCTTATGAGACTCCACAGCCTCTCTCAGCTGCTGAAGATCTTTCTGTCTCTGCTGGATCCTCTGACGGATCTTCATCTGCTTCCTTCAGCTGTTTCTGGAGGACAAACCAATAACAGGAAATTACACGTAAAACTACTATCACTAAGTTACATAAATCCAGAATTGGTGGAGGGTTAAAGATCTAGCATGGTGAGTTTATTCTGAAGGTTCAAACCACAGATTCATAGTTTCCTGAAATAAGATTATGAATGAATATGAAACTGAAATGTCATCAGGGTCTAGTTTTATACAAATATTTCACCATAAAGTTTAATTCTGTCTTCATGTCGTTCCAAACATGTTGACTTTCTATGTATTGTGAGACACAACAGAAGATATTTTGAAGAATGTCTCGGCTGTTTACAGAGGCTAAATAAAATATGGTGACACGTCAATAACATCAAACCTTATTGGTTCGTGCATGTCACATGACTAAACATCATGATGTCAAGTAATATTTTCAGACACTTATTTGTTAACTTGTATGTTAATTGCAATTAAACTTTATTTATTTTTACACATATTTCAAGACAATAGAATTATGAAATTAAATATGAAGATGTACTTCAGTCTTACTTAAATGAGTCAAAAATAACTATTAAGTTCAGCTAATTGCTTTAAATATAAATTTAAACTATAATACTGTCAAATGTACTGACAAGCATGCATGGTATATGAAGTTGCACTAAACTATATATAACTTTACATATACTGAATAACACAATTATAATCAAGTACTTTATGTGCTTCAGTATGTTATTCAACACATCAAACTAACTGTACTTATTTAACACATTACAAAGATGATATATTATTAAAATGTACAGTTTAATGTTTCAGATCAAACAAATTTAAATATGAATCAAAGATAACACAAGTAAACACAACATGCAGTTTTTAAATGAAGGTTTTTATTATGAAGGGAAAACAAAATCTAAACCCACATGGCCCTGTGTGAAAAAGTGCTGTTAAAACAAAACTTAACTGTGGTTTATCACGCTGAGTTCAGTTTCTCTAGCCACACCCAGGCCTGATTACTGCCACACCTGTTCACAATCAAGAAATCACTTAAAGGTGCCCAAGAATGCTTTTTCACAAGATGTAATTTAAGTCTAAGGTGTCTCCTGAATGTGTCTGTGAAGTTTCAGCTCAAAATACCCCATAGATTTTTTTAAATAAATTTTTTTAACTGCCTATTTTGGGGCATCATTAACTATGCACTGATTTTTTCAGCGCGCCGCCCCTTTAAATGGCGTGCTCCCTGCCAAACGAGCTGTCGACTATATTACAACGCATTTACAAAGTTCACACAGCTAATATAACCCTCAAATGGATCTTTACAAGATGTTCGTCATGCATGCTGCATGCATGCTTCGAATTATGTGAGTAAAGTATTTATTTGGATGTTAACGTTTTATTCTGAGTGAATTTGAGGCTATGCTCTGTGGCTAACGGCTAATGCTACACTGTTGGAGAGATTTATAAAGAATGAAGTTGTGTTTATGCATTATACAGACTGCAAGTGTTTAAAAATGAAAATAGTGACGGCTCTGTCTCCGTGAATACAGTAAGAAATGATGGTAACTTTAACCACATTTAACAGTACATTAGCAACATGCTAACGAAACATTTAGAAAGACAATTTACAAATATCAGTAAAAATATCATGTTATCATGGATCATGTCAGTTATTATTGCTCCATCTGCCATTTTTCGCTGTTGTTCTTGCTTGCTTACCTAGTCTGATGATTCAGCTGTGCAGATCCAGACGTTACTGGCTGCCCTTGTCTAATGCCTTTCATAATGTTGGAAACATGGGCTGGCATTATGCAAATATTGGGGTTCACCCCGACTGTTACGTAACAGTCGGTGTTATGTTGAGATTCTCCTGTTCTTCAGAGGTCGTTTAAACAAATGAGATTTACATAAGAAGGAGGAAGCAATGGGGTTTGAGACTCACTGTATGTCATTTCCATGTACTGAACTCTTGTTATTTAACTATGCCAAGGTAAATTAAATTTTTTAATCTAGGGCACCTTTAAATAGGACCTGCCTGACAAAGTGAAGTAGACCAAAAGATCCTCAAAAGCTACACATCATGTTGAGATCCAAAGAAATTCAGGAACAAACGAGAAAGAAAGTAATTGAGATCTATCAGTCTGGAAAAGGTTATAAAGCCATTTCTAAAGCTTTGGGACTCCAGCGAACCAGTGAGAGCATTATCCACAAATGGCGAAAACATGGAACAGTGATGAACCTTCCCAGGAGTGTCCGGCCGACCAAAATTACCCCAAGAGCGCAGCGACGACTAATCCAAGAGGTCACAAAAACCCCACAACAACATCCAAATAACTGCAGGCCTCATTTGCCTCAGTTAAGGTCAGTGTTCATGACTCCACCATAAGAAAGAGACGGGGCAAAAATGGCCTGCATGGCAGAGTTTCAAGATGAAAACCGCTGCTGAGCAAAAAGAACATAAAGGCTTGTCTCAGTTTTGCCAGAAAACATCTTGATGATCCCCAAGACTTTTGGGAAAATACTCAGTGGACTTAAGGGACAAAAGTTGAAGTTTTTGGAAGGTGTGTGTCCCATTACGCTGGTGTAAAAGTAACACAGCATTTCAGAAAAAGAACATCATACCGACAGTAAAATGGTGGTGGTAGTGTGATGGTCTGGGGTTTTGCTGCTTCAAGATCTGGAAAACTTGCTGTGATAAATTGAACCATGAATTCTGCTGTCTACCAAAAAATCCTGAAGGACAATGTCCGGCCATCTGTTCATGACCTCAAGCTTAAGTGAACTTGGTGAATCCAAAACACACTAGCAAGTCCACCTCTGAATGGCTGAAGAAAAACAAAATGAAGACTTTGGAGTGGCCTAGCCAAAGTCCTGACCAATCCTATTGAGATGCTGTGGCATGACCTTAAAAAGGCGTTCATGCTGAAAAACCCTCCAATGGGGCTGAATTGCAACAATTCTGCAAAGATGAGTGGGCCAAAATTCCTCCACAGCGCTGTAACAGACTCATTGCAAGTATCACAAACGCTTGATTGCAGTTGTTGCTGCTAAGGGTGGCCAACCAGTTATTAGGTTTAGGGGGCAAGATGTTTTAAAAAACTGCATGTTGTGTTTACTTGTGTTATCTTTGATTCATATTTAAATTTGTTTGATGATCTGAAACATTAATGTGTGACAAACATGCAAAAGAAAAAAAAACACTTTTCACACCACTGTACTTAAAGTAAAACTTTTACATTATGACAAGTGTATTATAAAGTGTACTTATGAAACAGTCATGAAGTTTATTCTTTCAGTACTTAATTTGCCTTCTTATCTCAAGTATTTTTTAAAATATACGTTTAATTTGAAGTACACTACAAGTGCACATCAGTACACTTAAGCACGCTTATTTTAACGCTGGAGTTTAGATTACTTTATGCTTTTTTCTTGAAACTTTTGTATCCATGACTTTCAATGTATAGACTAAAATAGATGAGGACTTCTTCAGAATATCACCTTTACATTCTGCAGAACAAAGCAAGTCAAAGCGGTTTTGAACGGCATGACGGTGAGTAAATAAAGACAGCACTTTCATTCTATGTGAACAATCCCTCTCAGTTCATACCTGTTTCTCTGTCCTCTGTGCTGCAGTTATGCAGGTGGTTTTTATGTTCATACTCCTTACACCACACAGATGCATGTTGATCTGATACAGTACATTTCTAGCTCTTTATCATGTTTATGGCAGATCATGTCCTGCAGTCGTCCAGTGGCATCGATCACTTTGTGTGGCTTACGAGAGTGATATTCCTCATGACGGTCGAAATGAGTTTGACAGAAAGACTCCAGACACCCACACAGGACTTGACGGCTTTGTGTTTTCTTCCAGTACAGACGTCACACTGCACATCTCCAGCTCCAGCGTAACAGTCAGCAGGAAGTTTAGTCTTCTTCAGTTTCTCCACCAGTTCAGCCAGAATGGTGTTTTAGCTAAAGCAGGTCTTGGACTGAAGGTCGTGTCTGCACTGAGGGCAGCTGTAGACTCTCTTCTGATCCTCCTGATCCCAGCAGCCTGTGATACAGCTCTTACAGTAACTGTGTCACAGTGGATAGTCACTGGATCCTTCAGGAGATCCAGACACACTGAACACGTGAACTCATCCTGAGAAAACTGGCTTCTGCCATTTTACTGCATGAGCGACACAAACACACAACAGCTCAACTACACTTCAGTTTCTGTTCCTGAACTGACAGTTGAAATGGTTTCCTGCTTCTGTGTTTGAGTGACGTGCAGGGTGTCTCAAACTTTCCTTCGTTTGTGCCTGTTTCAAGTGGAGTCGCATGATGACCGAGTTTTTATTTATGAATGAGAATCAGAGTTCTGGACTCTCTTCTCTAGATTGAAAATTAGGCGAATATCTGGGCAGAAGTCATGTAGTGTAATTGACTTTAGACTACAGCATTGTCACTTTTAGTTATTATTTTTTAAATGTACATTATTTGTATAATGCTTTTCACAATGCATATGTGAAAGATAATACAGATCTTGCAGATAGCTAACATTATGTTTCCTTTAGGCCAGAAAAAGCCAGACATTCTGTCAATGGCAGGAAAAGAATAGAATTATTACAAGTTTGATCATAATGATTACAATACATAGAAAATTTGTCAGTTTTGTATGTTGATTCCGAGTTGGCATCATCTGAAGTCCTTGCAGGGAGGAACATCTAAATCTTCGAAGAGCATGGATCCAAACTGGAGCGGTGTATTTGGGATGGCATCCAAAGGTAAAACAGAATAGCAAATGAAAAATAATTAGTGTGCTGATGTTCATAACATTCAAGCAATAGTTCGTATATGTGCTTTTGATTTGATATACTGGAGTGGTTATAAGATACGAGATGCATTATGTGAATGCTTGGATAAAGAGATGTGTCTTTAATTTAGACTAAGGTCCCGTTTTAGTGGTTTTGAAGCTTGATGTGTTATAGTGTGCAATATAACATGTGTTTGTTTCGCGTGTAAAAAACACAGTATTTTCATAATTTACTTATCGTATTACCGCTGTTTCCACTGTCATAAAAACGGGCTGATGATTCCTTGTTCTATGAAGTACCCTCAGAAATACGTAACGAGTTCTGATTGTGCCAGCGGTTCGGTTGTGATTCGACAGCTCTGAGCGCATCTGCCGGAAAGGTCACGGCTCTTATAACGTGGAGATTGCATGCGCTCAGTGTTATTGTAAACATGTGTCTTAATTTACCCTATCAATTTGAGCCGGAATCAGACCGGTGATGGCTGCGGGATGAAAATAACAGCGTTTCGACGACATGGCGACAAAACACACTCTACAAACGCAACTCGTGTGTATTCCTGTGGGCGGAGGTTAGTCAAAAAACTGTTTTAGTGACGTCCAATTAAAGAAGGAAGTAGAGGGATTTGTAGCCCAAACTGGCCGTTCGATGTAGGTGATTCTGTTAAATAAAATATTCGCTTGGCATTGAACTTTGAGCTTTAAAATTTTACAGATTTTATTTATACTCTAACAACAACATTACACACTAACTAAAGTTTGAAACATGGGATCACGAAGAAAGGGACCTTTAAACTGGGAGAGTGTGTCTGAGCCCCGAACATTATTTGGAAAGCTATTGCAGTGAGGAGCAAATGTAAAAACGCTCTCCCTCCTTTAGTGGACTTACCTAGGTTCTACCAAAGGTTTTGTGACCTTAAAAAGTGTGATGGACTGTGGGGCGAGAAGACTTGTTAAAGGAGCTAAACCGTTCAGGGTTGGTAGCAATCCTTCGTAATCAATAAGAACTTAATAGGTAACCAGTGTAGATAATATAATTGGAGTTAAATGATCATATTGCCCTGGTAAGAACTCTAGAAGCTTAACTTTGGACTAACTGCTGAAGTTTACTTTGGGCTTTAGACATTTTAATGACTAACTCAAGCTGGATAATGTTGTGTGTGCTGTTTAACCCTTGTGCGGTCTTCGTTTGGGAAGAAACACTCAGGTCTTTGGGCTCCAGGCAACAAAATGTAATTTTGGAACACAAAAATATTGGGTTTTTGTTTGTTTGTTTTTTTTTAAAATGTACTTTTATTCTGTTTATTAATGTTTTTACTCAACATTTGTGTTTATCATATTTTTTAAAATTTATATAAATAAATTAAAAAATAGTTTTAAATAGATTTTTATACAAAAAAAGCTTTTTATGTAAAATTCACTTGATAAAAGACCCACATTTAACTTTTCCATTCATGGGAGAACATGGGTAATTTTTTGGTTTAGACATGTAAAGATTTTGGCCATCTTTTGGAAAATGCAGTTTTAAAAGTAAAACAAAACTATGTTAACTGCTGTTAATTAAAGTCATTCTGAAGTGGCCTGATTCACTGATCAGAAGTGTGTTTTGTTGTTAATTAGTTTAAATGCTACTGATCATGTCATACTACTGTGACGATCAGATCTAATCAAAATGTATGAAACCATATTGTGAGCATGAAGTTATTAACGGTTTAATTTAGACACTCAATAATCAGCATATGAAACTCAACAATTGTGACATGCTTCATGCCATCACACATTCATGGCCTCAGCATGCATTGCAGCTGGATTCTTTTACTACTGTACTTATATTTGAATATTTTTGGGTTTGAGTTTTGTTGTCTAAGTGTGTCTCAACCTTTACACAAGAGGCTGTAGTGTTTTTGGAACATCTCCGTGTTATTAATACTTCAATTTCATAATTTAAGTCTGTCTAGAAACAATTGAAAACATCAACATCTAAACCTCTGTTAGTTCTCAATAAGCACTTCTGTAGATGTAAATAGACAGAAATAAAGTCGCACTGGTTTGTAATATCTAAAGCTGCTAATGCTGTTTGTGAAGTGTTTTAATCTCCTCTCCTGACATCTTGAGAGATTTGTATTCTTCAGTTGATCATTAAGGCTGTGGCTGGAAGTCAGTTCTAGTTCTTTCTAGTGTTTCTGCTCGTCTCTCTCTTTTTTCTTTTCTTGTTGTTTCTCTTTCCTTCAGTGATTC
>JAOTNS010003790.1:0-31460 GCA_028476615.1 Culter alburnus
ATTGTTTCAATGCTCAACAATATGACTGTGATTGGCTGACAGGATCAATGCTTCCAAGAACTTCTTGAGGCATGAGGCAATACTTTTATTTCGCTATACAGTAGTTTTTAATATGAGTGCACCCTGAAACATAGCATAGATGTAGCAGAGTGCTGCTGCAGGAAAATACATAATAATACATTTGTCCTAAACATTTACATTTACATTTAGTCATTTAGACGCTTTCTCCAAAGTGACTTACAAATGAGAGTAGTAGAAGCAATCAAATCAAATGAGTACAACAGTATGTAAGTGCTGTGTGAAGTCACAGTTTCATCAGTAAAGTGCTCGTAGCAAGGAATTTTTTAAAATACACAGATGGAAAAGAAGAGAAATCGAGAAAAAAAAAGATAAAGATAGATAAAAAGTAATGCTACTATTACTGGGTCAGTGCTGATGAAAAAGAATGTCTTTAGCATTTTTTTTTGGTAGGTCTTCCACCATTCCAACAGACCCAGGGAAGGTCCATGAAGTGATTTTGGGCCCCTTTGTGATGGCACCACAATCGCCGTTCACTTGCAGAACGCAAGTTTCTGGAGGGGCAAGTCTGAAGTAGTGAGTTAAGGTATAGCGGTGCAGAGCCAGCGTCGTTCTGTAGGCAACACCAGAGCCTTGAATTGGATGCGAGCAGCTACTGGCAGCCAGTGCAACCTGATGAAGAGAGGTGTGACATGCGCCCTCTTCGGTTCGTAAAGACCAGTCTTGCTGCAGCATTCTGGATCAGTTGCAGAGGCTGGCAGTGCATGCTGGGAAGGCCAGCCAAGAGAGCATTACAATATCCAGTCTGGATAGAACAAGAGCTTGGACAAGAATTTGTGGGAATGCTCCGATAGGAAGGTGTCAATCTTCCTGATGTTGTAAAAGGCAATCTGCAGACCGGGCCGTTGTCGCAACATGATCTGGAAGCTTAAGAATCATCTCCATCACCCTCCAAGGTTCCTGGCTGTCCTGGAGCAGTAATGGTTGACGACCCAGTTGAATTGAAAGGTTGTGATGAAGTGTGGGGTTGCACCGACCACAAGCAGTTCCGTTTTTGCAAGGTTGAGTTGAAGGTGGTGATCCTTTATCCAGGCAGAAATGGCTGTCAGGCAGGCTGCGATGCGACCAGCAACTGTCGGATCATCTGGTTGGAATGAGAGGTAGAGTTGTGTGTCATCAGCATAACAGTGATAGGAAAAACCATGATTCTGAATGACAGATCCTATTGATGACATGTAGAGAAGAGAAGTGGTCCAAGCACTGAGCCCTGAGGTACCCCAGTAGCAAGATGATGTGACTTGGACACCTCACCTCTCCAAGATACCCTGAAGGACCTACCTGAGAGGTAAGACTTGAACCACTGGAGTGCGGTTCCCGAGATGCCCTTCGACATAAGGGTTGACAGGAGGATCTGGTGGATAACTGTGTCAAAAGCAGCAGACAGATTCAACAGATGAGTATTGATGATTTTGAAGTTGCTCTTGCCAGTCTCGGGCTTCAGTGACCGAGAGCAAGGCAGTCTCAGTTGAGAAGAGAAGAAAGAGAAAGAGAAGAGAAGAGAAGAGAAGAGAAGAGAAGAGAAGAAGAGAAGGTTTTGAAAAGTGTGTGGGAGTCAGTAGAATTGTTAATTTTATTGTGATAGTAAAATACGCAGGTTGTTATGATTGCACTGCCTCCAACGTGCAGCACACGATTTACGAGTGTTAGTAATAGTGGGAATTGGAAGCACATATCTAAAACAGGTCAAAAGACAGACAGACAAGCACACACTGTATAAAGAGGAAGAAAGAAGGAAACAGAAACGCAGGTAGAGTCACTGGTCTTTACACTCTTTAGTCTTCACACGAGGAGGGCTTCACACAAGGCTGCCACGTCCGCTGTGCCGCGGTATACTACACAGTTTTACCAACTTGATACAACGTTAGTTAGTTCAGCATGCCACGCCTTACTGACTCGGAGCAAAACGAGAACAAACGCGACTTGCCATGTGAACACAGTAAACAAACTTCCTAGCAACGACACAGCACAAACTAGAAACAACACACACACACAAAAAAAAAAACACTTACAGTATCAGATCCTCTGACTGATTCTCTCATAAAAGAGATAAGAGTGTAACAAGTACCACTTTAATTTATGGCCCGCAATGTCAGCTTACCCTGTGACTACATGAAAACAAATTTCCCCATGTTTAAAAAAGATTGCAATAGTTCTTTCTACTTGCTTAGAAACAACTTAATCAGTGCAAATTGCTAAATTTCTCCCCAAATGTAAGATTGTTGTCTATCATAATATATAAGTACCCCTTAGTTCTAAATACTTACAGTATAAATAATTTATTATATTCCTGGTTCCCAAGACTTTACATATTGTTACCCTATACTTTCATGTACTTACTTATAGGCACACTATAATTATCCAAAGTTATGCTGTAAATTTGTATTGTATGCATGCAGTAGTTTCCGGGCTGTAATCTAAAGCGTTACCCATTTTTAAACTCATTGGAATGAGTTCACATGGGTAGGTTGGCTGTTTCCTTGGTTGAATTGGTTACATTTTAAAATGCAGGTTTAAGACGGTGGGTCCATTTCCATGTCTGCGACCACATTGAATCATCTTTATGTAATGATAGGATTAAAAAAAATGCACTATGCACACACACACAAAATTAAACAGAAAATATTTAATTGACAGATATTGTGTATCCATATTCTTTTGTGCATGATCATCCTGTCAGAAATTATGTTTATATTTAATGTTTATGTTGTCTGAAAGCTGTTTTTTTGTCTCATTCTGAATTGTCTTCAGCACTCAGACGTCTAAAGGAAAAGAAAGAGCAAAATACAACATGGTTAATTTGTCTTTATTTTTTCTATATAACGTTATTTAATTTGTTTATTCAGTTGTCTATTTATTTATCATAACTTGTTGACAGATTACTGTATAAAAATATATAAATATTTTATATCTCGTCTTTTTTCTGTTTCTTATTTTTAAAACGTGATCAACTTTACAAAGTCAGAAGGCGATATACGGTGGTTTTTGTTTTATGGCTTTTTTTCCCATGTTTTTGCACACAATGATAATATGTGATTCATATATGTTAAATTCATCATATTTTTTATGACTGTAACTGTGTAAATCTTCTTGAATTTTATTGGTATTCAACACCTGATCTCATTACTGATCTAAAGATAGGGTGACCAGACGTCCCGTTTTTCCCGGACAGTCCCGTTTTCAGCTCTTTTAGTGTCCCGACTTATTAAGAAAAAAATATGTTTTGTCCCGTATTTCATCTTTCAACTGGGTGATGAGTTCTGTCACAAGAACACCTAATCAATTCGTCATAGAACAAAGTTACCATTCAATCACAATTCGTTATCGATTAGTGAAGGCGGGATAGGCGGAATCACGCTGAAAACACAGACCAGAGCCTCTCTCCTCGCGCACTCTCTCTCTCTTTCTTTCCGGCGCGATCAGTTCTCCTCGCCCTGAATGGTCAAATGCACACATAGTTTTTCAAATGTCCATCGTGTGGAGTATCTCACGTAAAACTACAGTCGGTTAAGGGACGTAAACAGGTGGGTAAAAACAGGAAATGTGTCAGTAGCCTATATTAATCCATGGATTCGGCTTAAAGGGACAGTAGCCTAATTAAATATTTGTCAGTATATTCAATGTGAAAAACAAGTTTAATCTCTGTCGTATTTTTGTATTGTTTGTAACTTGTTTGTAAATTTCTTTTTTATAACAATATATAACAATATTTTATCTACACTGCCCTCCAAAAGTTTGGAAACGCCCTAGAAAAGTGGGGTTTGGGACAATATTGGCATGAATCCTTTTTTAATTTGTGATAATTTTGCACTGGTAAGGGACAACACAAATTATAAAACACATTTTATTACATAAACAGTTTATACATAGAAAAAACTTAAATTTTGATTCATCAAAATATCCAGCATTAGCAGCTATCTGACCTAAACTGGTTCTAATTATTTCATTGTATTCTAAACTTAATTGGCAATCAATTGTTGAAGCTATTAAGGTGTGCTGACCCAAAAAATCTTTTACAAACCTGGGCAAGTTTAAACCATAACCAGGCATCACAGCTGGCAAAGGGGCATGTCTGACTTGACATGTATATATTGCCATTATTTAATGAAATGAATGAAACACATGAAAATTATTATTGCTGGATAATGTCAAGTTACTGTAATGTATTTGCACCAAAAATTATAAGGATTTATGCTGATATCATCCAAAACCACACTTTTCCAGGGGTGTTTCAAACTCTTGGAGGGCATTGTATATATATATATATATATATATATATATATATATATATATATATATATATATAGTGAAATAAAATTTCTTATATCATGGTCATATTGCGCACTCTCCCGTATTCCCACATGAGAAATCTGGTCACCCTATCTAAAGATGACTTCTGTTATAAACCCTTTTTAACTTCAAACTTTGTTTTTAGCTCTCACAGAGTTAAGGACACAAAGGGGAGTAAAATACTCAAGTTTTATGGGGGGAGTTTGTATTGCGTGAGGCTGCCTCCTGTCATGTCTGACTTATAACAAAAAACAATGTCTAAAAGCTGCTATGTGACAAGGTGTACAGCAAACAAGCTAAAAAACCCAAGCCAAATACCCAGGATTTTTCATAAGCTGACGACTCAAAACTAGCATTTAAGGGCTAAAAAGTGGGTACAGGTGATTGAGACAGAGCGTGACATATTACTATGAGAACAACACCCACTGGAGGGGAATGTAATCAGCGACAGGAAATATAATATAAACTGACATCTGGATATTTAACAGTGACTAAATGTTTACTGCACACATAGGCATACTGAGGCATACCGAGTGTCAGGATCCCAAATTTACCCATTCTTCCTGCTGATGCTTCATGTCTTATTGCCTGTATCCACTGTTGTCTCCTTAAAGGCTGGCTTTTACAGTTCGGTAGCTTATAAAAACGCATATACGCATCTTTTAGAGAAAACTCGCACAAACATGCATACTCTCCTTAGTCTTTCTATGTCATCTTAGTTTCATTTTCACTGACTTTTAGTGTGACTTAAGTGTTCATTGCCTCCTGTTTTCCTTTGTTCAGTTTTCCTGCTACTGCTTTGTTGTTTTGGTTACTAATAAGATTTGCCATCATGTTCAGCTGTGTCATTGTTAATCACCTCGTTTGCCTGCGTATTTAAGTTCCTGTGTTTTCAGTGTGTAATGTTATGTGGTGTTTGTTTGCTTGCCTGCCTTCTGATGAATTATCAAATGTAGTTTATATGTGCCATAAAAGAAAAGCAGTATTTTTACTGCATTATTTTTGTAAAGATATAAATTATAACATTGGACAACAATCCTCTCCGCTCTCGGACGGGTCCAGAGAAGTGACGCGACTCTAGGTGATCAGTGGAGACATGACGTGACTCTGGGAGGTCTGCTGAGATGTGGCGAGGCTCTGAGAGATCAACTATGACTTGACTTGATTCAGAAAGATCAACTGTGACTTGACTTGGCTCAGGGATGGCGGCCATTTTGATTGGAGCCTCTGACATGGCAGCCATGTTGTGAACTGCCTCTGGTGAGGGAACAACAAGCTCCACTGCCACCGGAGTTTGTTGTAGTTGGTCCTCCCCCAAAAAATTCTTTGGACCCTTAAAGTTCTCTTCTTCCCCCACGGTGAAAGATGAACCACACAAAATTAAGACATAGTCCATAAAGTCTCTAAGACTGCAATTGAACTTCCCTTCAGGAAACCAAGATTTTATGGGCTCATTTAGACCAAAACGAAAAATGTCCTTTAAAGCCACATCATCAAATGGAACTTGATAAGACAACTCACAAAACTGGTGAACGTACTCCTCAATAGACAAATCTTTTTGCCGAAGATGTAGTAGCTGGCTGATTGGGTCTATGGTTAGACTGGAAAAGCTCTTAAAAGCTGCTGGATCTTGGTGATGGCTGAGTATTCTGTGATGTTTGGAATCGAGACGACAGGGTGGTATATCCAAATGCAAGCTTTTATTAAAATGCATGTAGTCGTACAGGCAGAGGTCAAACACCAGCAAACAGATACAAGAGGGCAAGGCAAAAGAGTAATCCAAATCACAGGCAATGGTCAAGGTAGGCAGCAAACGATCATCAAACAAGAAAAAAGTCCAGGGTCAAAAACAAAGGCAAGGCTGGGCAAGGGCAAGGGAACACGGAGACAAGGGCTGCATTCCACCAGAAATGGCCACTCATGCAGCGTAAGCAATGACGTACATCCGAGTCAACGAGACTGAGGGAAATTAGCGAGGGAAGGGCATTTAAAAAACGAACCGGAACACAGCCAAGGTAGGATACAGGGCTAAACAATACTCAGCAATGAGTGTGTGTGTGTGAGAGTGCAGCTTATAAAGGGAACCTGATGGAAAACAGGTGTGAATGTGATCAGTGCCTAGCTGAGGGATTGTGGGAAATGTAGTCCAGAGTGAAGTGACTGCATGTGTGCAATGGAAAAGTCTTAATGGTGAAATGGAGACCTCTGGTGCGGAGTGAGAGGAAGTAGCAGGTGACGGAATATGTGACAGGCAGGTTTAAGGAATATCTTAGTGTCCTTGGCAAGGACAGATTCTCCTCAGGGAGTTTTTACTATGAGTTTCAGGTGAAGGAACAAATCAAGTGGTTTTTAGGAGTGGTCAGAGAATCCATTAACAGGAAGGGCTTTTGGATCAAAATGAATCCTCAGGATGGATACTGGACTGTGGGTCTGAGATATGGGATTTATTTGGCTTGTAATGATCCACCTGTGCCTCTTTCTCTGAGAGTGAATCTTCTTAGGGTCGGGGTGTTTGTGGATTATGATGAGGGTCTCGTCTCTTTTTATGATGTGGAGTCCATGTCTCATATCTACACTTACACTGGTCAGTCTTTCACTGAGAATCTTTGTCCATTTTTTAGTTTGGGGTATTGGAATAGAAACTCCACACCACTGATCATCTGTGATGATTAATAATGACTTCAGTGAATTCATTTATGTGAATGATCAATGAAATAAAATGAAATACAGTAAAAAAAAAAAAAAAGTGTAAAGTAAAATCAGATATTACTTACATGGCAGTCAAAACTTTGGACACACAAGGCTGATTTTATGTTTCACGTGATCTTCAAAACTTATTGATCTAAAGACTTCTGTTTAAATGACTGAAATGAGTTTTGTAAACACATAAATTATGCCTACACTGTTAAACCTTTCAGTGTAAATCTGCAGTGATTAACTGGCAGCAGATTCACCTGTAAATCACTGCTTTTTTATTATCATTTTTTTATATTTATACATATATTTACTGTAAAAGCTTGTCCTTTAAATTATCTGTTAAATGCTGACAGCACAGTTGCACTAAATTAAAACTCGTTTCATTTGCAAAAACGGACTGCCTTAAAATGGCCTTTTGTTATTTAAGTTTATAAACTAATATATGTGCTAATAATGTGAGCAAATTAATACTGTGAGGTTATTTCATTTTAAATAACTAAGAAAATTTGCAGAATTGAACAGAATTAAACAAAATCATGAAAACAAGAAACATCAATTTAACTCAAATCCTCTCGCAGATAACAGCACTCATGTCACAATCCTCAGTCACTTGCCCAGTCACAAGCTGCGCTCATTTTGAAGGCTGCGTCCTCTGGACTGTCAGCCGCTTGCATCATCAAGGTGGTCTCATTTTTTTTTAAAAAGTAACCATTAGATTGCAAAGTAAGAAAGAAATTACAGTATTTTACATCTCACGAGAAATTACAGTCAATTTTGTTACAGTTACTTTTCTTGAATAAGACATCCTCGATGACGTAGGCGGCCTTCGAATACAACCTCAGGAGGATGCAGCCTCTGAAATGATGCAACAGTCCTCAGTCACCACAGAACTAGTGTTATATAGTGTATTATGTGTATAAATGTTTTTTCTACTAAGTGTTCTCTACTAAGCGTACTTCAATACCTCGAGTCGTCCAACATCTCGGCCTGTTTGGGCACTATCACCTGGTAATAAACTCTTTAGTGCTCCTCCACTAAACACTATCACTTGAGTATAGATGTAAGATCTCTAGTGCCTAGTTTGCTGCGCAGCCTGAAAACCAAACAGACTCTAGACTTTGCCTTAGAATATGCTTTAATCACGGCCGGAGGACCTCATATCAATCACAGAGAATCCCTCCAGCAAGAAGAATACAACAACAGTTTATATAGGATAGGAGCAAAAAAAGCTATAACCTTGTGATTAATGTATTAAGATGCACAAAGAGCTATTTCTAGATTTCTAGACAATGAAATATTTTGAGCATAGCTAGAAAAAAATAGTTTCACTAGACTATATACATTTACGTCTAAAGACAAACTTTTCTGGACCTGGAAATCACAACTTTAACATTCTGTGATATTTCCATGATCATGTGAACCAAAGGAAATACAGTTAAAACCAAAAAGAAAACTTGGTCACTTACTTAATAGTGTGAAAAGCAGCAGTCTTTCACTAAATATTCTGTTCTCTCAGTTGTCAAATAATTCGCTCCTGCTGCTGCTGGTATTAACCAATATAAATACACACTGTGCAGTAATAAACAATAATGACTGTTTTCTAATGAATAATCATCGCATTGCTTTTCAAAGATGAACATTGTCTCTGAAGCACATGAAGACTTACAGTCAGTTCAGGTAAATCTATTGTAGTATCACAATTCCATTCTCTTTTCAACCTACAGTAAAACTCATCAGCATCCTGGATTGAAGTTTCTCCTCCAGGCATTTATTTAACCTGAGCATACGTCACATCAGATCCAGCACCTGAAAATATATCAATAAATTCAAATGTACATTTATAGTTTTTATATGCAGAATTTAATTTCTCTCAATAATGCATGTAGATGTAGTTTTTAGTGGTTTCTTGTGAATTGTGATTGATGTTTTTAGTTTGATGCTCACCTTGATCTGTTTCTAGCTTCAGTTTAGAGTACAGGACGTCACAACTCTCAGTGTTTTTGTCTAGAAGAAGCCAACAGTTCATATCTCTAGTGCTTACTGTATGTCCAACAGTGATAGGAAATATCCCACTATAACATGCTAAAAAACAGCAGAGACTTTTGTGTCGGTTTACCTTTGTTTTCTTTCTCTTTCTTCTGTTTGTTTGTAGATTTGAGTTCAATCTCAGCATATGTGATCTCAGTCGGCGCTCTTACACCGTCTACAATGAACAACAGAGAAAGAAATGAGACACTTGGTTGAACTTGAATTCCTTTGCAAATATCACAGTGATACAAAAACGATGGATTTGATTTCTAGTTTCTTTAGAGAAGAACTACTGAACTCACAATGACATAAAATACTTTAAATGACATCATTAGTTACCTGTGCTTCTGTCTTTATTAATAGTTGCATCAACTGAGTCATAGACATGTGCAGTTCCTGTAATAAATTAATATATTAATTAATTTCCAATTATATTTTTTAATATATTTTTAAAAGCTTTTTGTCATCCATCTCATAAATTCAATCCCAGAGAAAAATATTGGTTTCATGTTGACATTAACAAATAGTTCATGATAATAATTTTTAATCAAATGAAGCCAAATGACATCTAGCTGAATATATATGTTAGACAAATATCTTGTTAAACTTTGAAAGAAAGAAATATCATTTAGCTGATATCTGTCCTGTTAGTTAAGAGTCATTCCTAAACTTGTAAAGATTTATGGGTATTATTAATGGTAATGAATAAAGTCTGACCAGACAGCGGTGTGTTGTATCCGGCTTCACTCTGGTTCTGCTCTGATGTCTGACTGATGTTCTGCTGTTGACGGACAGCAGAGGGAGACTCAGATCTCACACCTAGTCAAACACAAACTGTGTCAATGTTTTGAGGAAAACTGACTTTTCATCTCTTTCATGTTTGAGAATGACATGTTTTTATTTATTTATCTCATTATGTTTACATTAAGCTGCCTCACTGCCTGCTGTCGTCAGTCAGCAAATAACTAAATTATTAATTTAGAGTGCTTTACAGTACATATGAACTATATCAAACAACTAGTGGACAAGATGGATAACACTGTTTAACTGTTTCAATGATTTCAATATATAACCCCATTTCCAGAAAGTTGGGACAAAGGCAAAATAAATGTGAAAAGGTTATAGAATATCCAAATTAAATGGTTTTGGATATTCTACGGTTCACAATTAGCAGGTGAATTGGTAGGCGAGGGTGTCGTGTTTGGGTATAAAAGGAACATTCATCAAAGATGGGTCATGGCTCACCAATTTGTGCCAAATTTCATGAGAGAATAGACAAATCAATAATCACACTTTTTATTGCAAGATTTCAAAGTATTTAGGTCTTTCACCATCTACCATACATACAATGTAAAAAAAATCTAAAAATTCATTCACTCAACTTTTTGAGTTACCTTTTTTGCACTTACTCAGTTAAGTTGTATTACATAGAATATTAAGTATTTTCAACTTGACAAATATAATGTTTGTTTGAACTTATAAAGTTTAGTTTGGATTAACTTTGTAAGGTGAACTTACTAGTTCACTCAACTTAAATTTTGAGGTACTGATTTCCACTGACTTATTTAAGTTTTAATTACTTAGAATATTATTTTCAATTTGACAAATTTAGTTATTTGAACTTACAGTTCAGTCGTTTTCACTACCAAAGTTCATGTTCATGCAACCTAATGTGGCTTATTTTATTAATTAACAGAGGTTTAGCTCTAATTAATGTTGATTTTTTTCATTGAAGTTTTTATTTTGAAGTCACCATTATATTGAAAAGTGTTTGCTTTGTTTTGCTTTGCTTTTTGATTTGAGCATTTGACCCTTGATCTCCCTAAACAATTTTTTTTTTTTTTTTTTTTTTTTTTGCTTTAGTTTATCAACACTCATCATACAAACCTTAACAATGGTGACAAAACAAACTACTAAAATTCATGCCTCAATGCATGCTGGGAGCCATGGATGACTTTTTATTGCTGCACCTAGAATGCACTGCAGCATGAAGCTTTTTGTTGGTTGTCACCAAGCGTGCCACACGAGTCATGAAAAGTGAAGCCAAAGCATCTCGATTGCCCCCAACTGGCTGGATGCAGTATAGGTCATAAACCCCGCCCTCTCAATGTAATGGAATGAATGTGAGACAAAATAAACAGTCAAATTACACGTCAAATATTAAGATGGTTTCTGTCATTTTAGACAGTTTTTAATCACGCTGATGTTAGTTAAAGTGTTCATTGTTTAAATAAGTTTGTTTTAAGTTAGTTACTTGATTCTATAAAAAGGCGGGTTTGGACGTCATTTACAGCCGAAATTACAGCTTTTCTGAGTGAAGTAGTCAATGAAGCACCAACTGACTTTTTTCTTTTTGCTCTGCAGTATTAATCGATTTTGCGGAAGTGTGGGCAGGGCCTTGATATCGCGGCTCCACTCCGTGCTCACTACTGCGCAGACTCGAGACTCAAGACTCAAAATGTGAGCAACATATTGGCACACTGGCTTCAGTTAATGCAATGGAAGGCGTGATATTTTCTCCAAACCAGTTGAGCGGAAATCCTGCCCTAAACATTTCACAGTAACGACTGCCTACACCCAACACTGATTCCTAAACCTACTCGTCACTGTAACCTCAGTCAATGAAACTGGTTGCAGGGCAGGGATTTCCGCTGAACCATTTGAGGAAAAAAATCTCAGCAATGAAAGAGAGTGAAGGTGCGTCGTCCATCTTTTCTTACAGTCTATGATTGTCAACTAAACAACTAAAGGAAACGCTGTTCACAAAATTAGTCATTTAATCATCCTCTGCTCAGATCTTGAGAGATTTAATTAAATTGTTTGCAGTTGATGATTCAGTGGCTAACATCAGAACAATTATTATTTGCAGAAGAAATTTGAATGTGAATAAAAAAGAAAAGCCGAAACATGGCTGAAACATTTGAAATATTTTTTTTTTTCTTTTTACAATTGAAATAAAATAATAATTTATTTGGGTCAACTAACAAAATAAGTCAAATTAGGTTAACTGAACATGAGCATGAGTGGAAAACTTAAAAAGTAAGTTCACTTTACTTACTAGTAAAGTTAATCCAGTTAAACTTTATAAGTTCAAATAACTACATTTGTCAAGTTGAAAATAAAGTTAAAATAAAAGATAAATAAAAATATTCTAAGTAAATACAACTTAACTGAGTCAGTGTAAAACGATAAGTCAAAAAGTTTGGTTACACTTTATTTTACAGTGCCATAATCACATTGTATCTTCTTAAATAAGTACTGGGTACTATTAATTAACTGCATATAATTACTATAGAGTTACAGAAACTACCTTATTTTTTCAAAATTTGTTTATATTTTCAAAATACACTTAAGTTGGCCAGTGAACACTCTTTTGCAAAATATTTTCTTTGTACTTTTGTCAGTTAAATAAAGGTTCAAGAAAATTAACAAACCTCAAATTCTTGATTTTACTGCATTTTATAAAATCTCCCAACTTTCCTGGTAATGGGGTTGTAGATGACATAAATGTTTTTATCAATACTTTTCAGAATTGAAGTAACAAGCCTAATTTAAAATGGTCTTCAGCCTGACCAGCTGAAAACTATCCAAAAACAACCAGCAAACATACCAGCTTTAGACCAGCTAAGTCCAGAAGACCAGCTTAGACTGATGTAAGACGGCAGCTCAAAAGGTTTAGAAACAGAGCTAGTGTCTGAAAATGTGTCACTGAATTGTGATGTGAGATGATAAAACCTTTGTTGTTTCTGAAGCGCCGCAGCAGGACCAAGAAGACAATGATCAAAAATACAACTGTCAGTCCTGCAGTCACTCCAATTATCACAGTTGTTACTCCAATTTTCACAGGTTTGACACCATCAGATCCTGATTCTGGGGACACAGAGATACAAGTATTTTTACATTTAGATTTGTGCTGTAAACTGTGCAGGAACATTTCAACTGTGTTTATAGTTCTTACTCTCACCTCTGACTGAAAGACTCAGACTCAGAAACAGACCTGAATATGTTTTCCTGTCTGTCACTGAAAACTAGTGTTGTAGTACTCGAGACCGTTCTTGGTCTCAAAACCGCTCTTAAGACCTTTTTTTAAAAGTCTTGATCTTTTCTTTGTCTTGGCTGTATTTGGTCTTGGTCTCAGATTAAAAGGAATCTGGATTTTATTTCGAAACCAGGGATATCGCTAAATTGCTGTGTTGCATTGTCTGATTTCTTTATTAACATTGTTAATTTGATTGGATGTAAAACTTCCTGCTTTGAATGCAATCAATAACTTATTTCTAATTTCATTTATTTTGTTACTGTTTTGCCAGGTCAGAAGGGATTGTGTCAAAAATGTCACCAAAATTAATACAAATGCCCACAAAATTCAAGATATGATTGCAAAAAGTACTTGTGATCTTGCTCTTGATATTATAACAATGATATAATTAAGAAATATCACAAGAAAGAGGCAACCATGATATTGATTTATACAAATGTTCAATAATCTCAACATTATTTATGCATTTGTAATTTTACCAATTCAGATGCAACTTCTGTTCCACCTCTGCAGTGTAAAGATTAATTTTGTTGGTTCAATTAATTAGTAACAGCTCTATTTAGTGTCTTATTATTCTAACTGTAATTATTGATTAAAAATAAGGCAGTAAATGTGGATCTTTCAGATGAATTTGAGTAGAGCTAGTCTGGTATTGGTCTTGTCTTGGTCTCGACTAGATCTCAGTTTAGGTGGTCTTGACTACAACACTTCTGAAAACACTGGTTGAACCTCTTTATACCAGCTGACATCACAGGGACACAATCATTTGCATATGACTGCCTCTGGAGCAAGACAACGACACCTACTTTAAGTACTTTTACATCATCACATCGTTATCCCCGCCCACTGATGTGCAAGTGGATTGCATGTTTGTTCTGTACATTTGACCAGCGGCTGTTTTGAGAACAAGTTGCAATACGATACTGGTGCAAAAACTTTTACTCAAAGATCAGGAATCAACTGTTCTGGAATCAGCAAGGACCCCGCAAACTGTAAGTACACTTGTAAAAAAAATCCTAATTTCACAGAAAATAACTGTGTTTTTTTCAGTCATTTTATTTTAAATAGAACTCAAAACTCTGTAAAATTACAAACAATATCTGTAAATGAACAACTCGGCTGTTATTTTAAGTATTATGACATTAATTAGAAATTGCAGTAATTCACCTTTTTTATAAAAAATACTGTATACAAATTTTTTCTGCTTTCTTAAATTACATACAAATGTATGTTAACTTACAAAAATAATCTGTAACTAAACAGTAACAAAACAGATAGAACGGTCGAATGACTGTCAGCCAAAAAAAAAAAAAAAAAACCTGTAAAATTAAAGTAAAACGTTGTAAGACTAATGCTGGACTGTCTGGACCAAGAAAGGTCTACTCTTTGAGAAAACAAGGAAATTAACATTTGAACTCTCTCTTGCAAAATTAGCATCCCCATCCGAGATGCAATCACACTGAGTCGATCACACCTCAGCATTGCCTTAATCTACATTTCCTTTCCTTCACCCTCTCTTCCCCCATCTCTTCCCTCTACATGCAGAGATGATCTGAAATTCACCCAAAATCTATATGGTTCAATGAGTTATCATACAACATTATACTTGTTTGGTATAATTTGAAATGTCTCAGTGCGACTGGTACAAAGGTCTCATTCCTATAGAAGTAAACCAGAAGGTAATAAAGGTTTTAAGATTTTAGAGATATTTTGCTCTCTGTAATGGGTGTGTCCACCTTCACATGGTCTTTCATGCAAATGGCCTTCTGTCCCCAAAAGGTGTAAACGACTCAGTCTAGGACCTTGATTAATGCAAATTCCCATTGAGATCTCATGTTTCCATGTTTCTGTCTTGGTCTGGGTATTTAAAGAGATGTTGCAGGAGGCTCAGGGCTCGATCCTGTAATCAGATGAGCCCACATTGCTGAGTGTCCTTCAGAAATGATTTGATTATGTAATTGGCATGATACATTTACCTGACTAATAAATTGTTACATTTGATTTTATTATGACTTACTCTGTATTTTTTAACTCTAGTAGATTACGTTAAGTCCATAATCCCACAAATCTATGCTCAGGTTAGTAACGGACTAAAGTACAGTTTGGGTGGAGCAGTGGGGCACATATTATTTAAATAATAAATAAATAATAAAAGGAATAAATAAAGTAGCTATTTACATTTCTTTAAAGCACTTGTGTATATGTTTTTATTATTATTATTTTTTTTTAAATATTGCTTAATTTGCCTCTTAATTTCAGCAGCAATATTTCTATGCTTTAAAAAGGATGTCAAACATTAAAAAAAAAAAAAATGCTAAAGAAGGAGTTATTTAAAGCATACTTCATAAATGTTCCTAAAGAGTGGTCAAGAGAGATAAACAAGCAATAGTTATACATTCGGTTATAATTTCTAATTAGTGATACATAGATAGGATGCAGTGAATTTTTCCAGAATATTTATTTAAGGGAATGATCAACAAACATATGCATAGTTAACAGGTGCAAAATCACAAAAAGCCCTTTTAACAATACATAACGGCCTAGCTCCAAAGCAGCATTACATAGAATGCATGTGTACATTACTATGAAGAGACTGAATCTGTTGCCGTCTAACATCTGCTGGAAATCCAGGTAAAACTATCTGCGTGCTCGCGTGCATCCCCAGTTAACATGATCCCCAGTTGATCCGTAACACCGGCGCCATTGTACACAACTCAACCATCTTTGTCAGCACACAGGGTTGACATTGGATGCATTTTCTTCAGTCGCTGAGCACCTTACCAACACATACACCAACAGCTTCCAGCTACACAGTTGGGATCAGCTCCTGATGACTGATGAAGCTGCGTCTTAATTTATTGCAGGGTGATCTTGCTTAAAGGTTTGGTGTTTCAAAACCTGGTGTTGTGATAAATTCATAACTGCAAATTAAGAGTTCCTGGAATACCTTCGTCCAAGAGAGACACCACCGACACAATGCGCATCGCCAAGTGGTCATATGACTGAAAAACTTACAAAAAGGAAAAACCTTTGAAAACCTTTCTTACAATAGTTCCAATTAACCTCACCCCTAAAATTGATAATAATTTAGAGAATTGGTCCTGTGTAACCTTCTAAGCAACATGATTTCTGATGAAGAGGATGAATAAGTGTTGATCTGTAGGTGTGCTCCATGTCTGTCTGTGGTTTTGATTGAACTAATCAGTGTAAATAGTGTATGTAGTCATTTTTATAAACCTTTACAATGTGATCAGATGTTACTTATCTGTAAAGTTATTTCTATAAACCTTTACAATATGATCAGATGTTATCTTTTGTGAAGTTTTGTTTTAATCTTTACAATGTGGCCAGATGTTAGCTGTCAGTAATTTCTTATAAAAAAAATATATAATGTAAGCTCTGTAGATTCCCCTTAAAACTTAAAGGAATGAAGTCTTCTGATTTAAATGGAATAAGTCATGTCAAGTTTGCAAATTAATTTCATCTTGGTTTATGAAAATTAAGTGGTGAAATATTACATGAAGGTCAGTAAAAGTTCTCTAGCTTCCTGATAACAACAAACAACTCTTACAACTGATTTTATTAAACTTGTATTAAATGAAAAATTTTCTAAAACAAATCAAAGTTATCTCTTGTTTTACAAAACTGATTTAAAATAATTCCAGTTGTCTTCAACTACACCCTCTACATGCTGCTCCATCAAATCCTGACAGTCCCATGGTTTCCTCTGGCCACTTCTTCATATCGTCTACCCATGTTAACAATGTCGATATGAGACCATCTGATCATCGTATAAAGTTTTCTCTGTGCTCCAAATTTAAAACATTTACGACATTAATGTTATTTGTCATTTTGCTAAAGTTATAGCTAGCTATCTTCTAACCAACCATCCACTGAGTGAGTGTCTGAAGTCGACGGTTCCAGACTCGATGATGATGATGCTGGGGATCACATAAGTAGCTTCAGCTTCGTGTTTTTACTTCTAGAAAATAGTTTAAATATTTCGGCATAAATCGAATAACATTAGGTCAAATAACTTGCAACTCTCCAGCTGGAACCATTTTCTTTGAAAACTCTGTGCGTGAGCTCTTAACCAATGATGCACTGAAGCAACAGAAGGACCGCCTTCCTCATTTCCATGTTACACACGGAAAAGTAAAAATAAACGAATCAATGAATAAATAAAACTAAAAATAAATACATGTGGGAATAAATAAATCTAAAAATAAATGAATGCATACATACATAAATCTTAAAATAAATGTAAAATAATATATAAATAAAAAAATTAATTAAAAAAATGTAAAAATGTATAAACGCAGAAAATAATAAATTAAGGAGGGGAAAAAAAAATGTATTAAAAATGAATCCTATTAATCCTATTTGTGTTATGTATCCCGTTCCAAAGTCTATGATAATGAGTGATCATGGCAACACAGAAAGAGCGCGCTATATAAGCAGCATAAACAAGACGCCTCAATCGACTATATTTAGTTAAATTGCTGAAAATAATGAGTGTTTTGTCACTGTAATATTACTTTGGTCACAATAAAAGATACCAAACACGCAAGGCGCCAGAACGTTGCTATGGTTTCCAAGCTGTCATTCATTTGGAGAATTAAGGGGATTTAGTCGCATTTAAATGTGGTAGTCACTCCTGAAACTTACAGTGTGTATGTGGCCAGGTCACGAAATGTAGTTTTTTTTTTTTTTTTTTTTAGGAAAGAATGCAGATATTTAGAACCGAAATATGCAACTTATTGTAACCGGTTGACGTATGGGTTGGGGACTACAACTCCCAATAGTCTTTGGGACAATTTTAAGAATTGCGTCATTACGTAGTTGGCACGCTATAAATAGACGCACGGAAGTACTGCGCGTCCTCGTTTCATTCATTCATTGAACTCGGAAATAAGCGTGAGCTTGCATCAGGTCACCTTTATGTGATTTTTGAACGTGGGGCATAAGGCAGTCGTATGTATTTGTTTTATCAAGAAGTCCTTGTGTGTTGATGGTGATTGGCCTGGTGATGCAGCCTTCAGAGTGTTGAATGAGTGAGAGCGAATTAGGTTCCTTTTAAAGAAGAACCGTGTGGTTGATGTATTCCTTTTTTTTCTTTAATCCAGTTCATTTAAAGGACTAGCACGGCTATTGTTACTATTTGATTTCTTTTATTTTTGGTGAATTACCCTCATTTTTCTTTGGATGTTGTGTATTTATATTATTGTATGCTTTCAATTGATACTGTTTTCTTTTTCTTTTTAGTTTTCCATCTTACTTCCATGGCAGCTGCAGGGTCTCCTCCAAGGGTGTGACTGGCACTGGTGAGGTGGTGGGCATTCTTCTGTGGTTCCTGGTGATTTATTTATCCTTTTGAGTGCCGTGGATTTTTGTACTGTATTTGGAGTGTGCATTGCAAGTAGTGGCTATATTTTCCTACACACGTATAGTTGTGCCCGGATTGGAGCCCTGTGGTTTGTCATAAATTTGTTTTGTTTTTGTTTCTTTCTCCTTGCTGAATGATGTGTACTCGTGTTTTAAATATCTAATTGTTTTTATACAAAACTTGGTATTTATTATTGTGAATAAAAGCTTGTACAAGCAATACATTCTTACTACAGCCTGTGGCCAGTTATTCACCCACTTGTGGTGGGTTACATTATAAACATCTATTTGATAACTAGATGTATTCAAAGATGTGAAATGCAATAAATAAATAAATGTATATATATATATATTTTAAATAAAATTCAATAATAAAAATCATCAAGATACATCATGGATGTTATTTGGTAATGTAAATCCAGCAACTTTGAGTCTTGGTTTGAAGATCATGTGAGACAATTTTGTTTAAAAAAAAAAAGTATCTTTAATCTTAATGTAAAGAAGCAAATCACTCATTAATAACATGATAAACTTGTGTGTGTTTATGAAGAGATGATCAAACTCACCTGATACTGTCAGTGTAACTGCATCACTGCACTTTATCATGAACTATATCTGAACGAGGACATATGAAGACATAAATCACTCACAGTTTCATTGACTCTCACCTCTGACTGAGATCCAGCTCTTGGGCGACACTTTCTTCGTCTTTGGGTGTTTGCAGTAGTAGAAACCCTCATGAGACTTTGAGACAGTAGAGATGATCATCTCTGTAGTTTGACTCTGGATGAGTGATTCATCTTTATAGAAATCTGCTGTGAGGATTGATGGGTTTGTAAACTTATCTAAACAGTGTAGAGTCAGAGTATCTCCTTCAGTCACAGGATGAACAGGACTCTCCAGAATCACACCAGCTACAACTACAGAAACACAGGAAACATGTGCTGACTAAATAAAGAGTAAGATTATATGAACAATATGTTAACATAACACATAGATTTTTTAGATTTCTGACAAAACTATATTTTTATTACAACTTGTGCATTGTTTTTTTTGTTTGTTTTTTTTGTTTTGTTTTTTTCCTTCAAATTGATGATTCCTGTTCTTTGTGTCTGGTGTCCCCAGATTGTGTATGTGAAGTTTTAGCTCAAAATACCCCACAGATCATTTTTTATAGCATGTTAAAATTTCCATTTTTTGGGTCTGAGCAAAAACATGCTGTTTTAGTGTGTGTCCCTTTAAATGCAAATGAGCTGCTGCACCTGCCTAAGAGGGCGGAGCTTCATGAGTTTAATGGACACACAAATAATGTCAGAAACTGTCAGTAACTGTTCAGCCTGAACCGGATTCAGAATGCCTACAGAGCCAGAGAATAATTGCTGCATGGAGATAGAAAATGTTTAGTTTAATTGTGGTTATAAATTATGTTGCCATCTTGCTTTTATTCACTACTAGTATAAACCTGTTGTAGCAAACCCCATCCGAATGATGTCCAAAATGCTTTCGCTCCAGAAAATCACTGTAAGAGCTTAATAAAACACAACAGAAGTGTGCATTAAAGTCTTATCCATAAACTCATCTCTCTCTTCCTTGCATTAAACCCAGCGATTTACACAGAAACACTCATTCCAGTTAACAGTAAACACTGTGGAGCAAGGGTGTCCAGTCCTGCTCCTGGAGGGCCACTATCATGCAGAGTTTAGCTCCAACCAATTAAACAAACCTGAACCAACTAATCAAGGTTTTCTTCAGGATCCTTGAAACTTCCAGGCAGGTGTGTTGATGCAGGTTGGAGCTAAACTCTGCAGGACAGTGGCCGTCCAGGACCGAGCTTGGACACCCCTGCTCTGGAGACTATAAGCTGGATCATAAACAGTTGGTACTGATCCATCCTTGAGTAACAACTTTTTTAGCAAAACCTCTGTTTTGTATTGTGTCTTTGTATTGACATTCATTCACAAAGCAGGCTGGTATAAAATGATTTGGACAGACACAAACTAATTTAGTTATATGGGGGCACATTCCCTTCAAAAATAAAACTAATCCACTGTGTCTTCAGCGCTCTGATGTCAGGAGTACATGGAGACTGTTGTTCACTCTTAAAGTTGATTTATATTTCTGCGATGAGTGCACACCGTAGCTATGGCGTAGGCTGTGTGTAGTACTTGTAGCCTACGGTGTAGTCTTATGTGCACCTCTTCAAAAATGTAACAACGCATCAGAAGAGCAATCGGAGAAGAGTGAGCATTTTCAACTTTCATAGGAATGAAAGACGCTCTGTTTTAGGGGACAAAAGCTGTCAAGCTGCAACAAAAGTCATTGCCTATTTGCCACCAACACTGCTGAAGCTTCTTCTGACAACATACATGACAAGCTGCTTCTTCTTCGGCTTTTGCCTTGATACTCAACATGACCGCGGACACTGCCTACTAGTGGTCAGCATGTTTGCACGTCAACACAGACAACGACGCAGAAGTATAAATGAAAACCGACGCATAGCCCATGGTGCAGAGGCAAAAATCAACCTTTAAACCTGACAACAAAACACCTCAAACACTTATGAGACATTCTTGTCACTACAGCTGCTCAGGTCTAGAGAAAATGGCGGACTGTGTAAAATCCGTTCAGGGCGGGTCTATGCTAATACACCAGAGTCTGTCAGCAGTCGTGCAAAGTGATGTAACTTTGAAAAGAATCTGCAAATGGCTTGTTTTGAGACACTGCTTATGATTTATGGAAATTTAAAAAATGGAGTGGGTGGATTTTTATCATTATAGGTTGGTTGTGTACCCACACTGCCAACAAACTTTTACGTTCAAAGTGAATTTTGCATTATATGTGTCCTTTAAATCAACCTGCTTCATTCATTGACTGTAAACTGCCAGTGAAATGAATAAATACAGAAACACAGACTCACTTTGTACAGTGATATTAACAGGATGAGATTTCTCTCCAGATTCAGACTGACACCAGTACACTCCAGTGTCCAATGTGATGGTGGAGCTGATTTTACATGTAGATCCTGTTTGTGATCCCCAGTGTGATGATGAACAATCTTCCAGTCGCCCCCAACGGTCTGTGTATCTTCTGACTGTCCATCTATCAGATTTACTCTGGTCCTCACAGCTCAGAGAGAGAGAGACTAATGTGAAGTGTTGAGTTCTGTTGGGACTGATGATCAGAGAGACTGGAGGAGAAACACCTGACAAGACAATTACAGCTTTAATTTTTCAGATTTGAGCATATGAATTTTCAGTAACACTTTGATCCTTCATTAATGAATAATTACACAGGAACAAATGAGTTATGCATTAATAATACATAACTCTAAAGCAACTACTACTTATTTGTATCAGAATTATAAAGTGAAAATCATAGTGACCCACTAGTAATTACTCATTACATTTCCTTCTAAAGGAATTGTTAATTATTTGGATCAGTATTATAAAGTGAAGATCAAGGTAACCCACTAGTATTTAAGTGTTACCAAATACATCAGAAGGAATCACTGTACAAAAGTGTACAAAAAAAGATTACAATGACTAGTTACTACTCAACTCAGCTTTATTTATATAGCACCAATAAAAACACAATTGTTGAGCAGGGTGCTGTACAGTATAACAAACTAACACCATGTACCACATAAATTACAGCGCAAAACAAACCACACAGCACACATCAATGACAACTAAAGCCAGAGAAAAAAGATGGGTTTTGTTTAAACTCATGTAGTGTAGAGGCAGTTCTAATAAAAACAGGTAAAATATTCCAGAGTTTTGGTGCAGCAACAGCAAAGGCTCGGTCTCCACTTGATTTCAATCTGGCCTGAGGAACGTTTAACTGTCTCTGGTTGGAAGACCTAAGAGAGCTTCCAGGATTATGAACAGATAGTAAATCAGTAATATATCGTAGTACCATTCAGAGCTTTAAAAAACAGCAACAAAACTTTAAAATCAATTCTGTAACAAATTGGGGCCAATGCAAGACCGGGGTAATATGCTCTCATTTACGCACACCAGTAAGGAGCCTAGAAGCAGCGTTTTGTACCATTTGGAGATGGTTAAGAGATGCTTGGTTAATACCCATATAAGGGCATTACAATAATCAAGCCTTGTTGAAATAAAAGCATGGATGACCTTTTCAAAGTCCTTAAAAGAAAGAAATGGTTTTACTTTGGCTAAGACTCTAAGATGGATAAAACTTGTTTTAACTACCGTATCAATCTGTTTGTCAAATTTTAGGCCATTATCAAAATACACACCCAAGTTCTTCACTAGTTCTACTTTAATATAGAGTTATCATGTTTTCACTTAAAATACTGATCCAAATAATTAGTAATTCCTTCTGAAGGATTTGGTAATACTTCAGTCATTACCAGTGATCTTCACTTTAGAATTAATTATACATTATGCATTATTCACATTAATTATGAACCTGTATATAGTAGTTCTTAGTAGTTCTCTGGGAGGTATAAAATAGTAGTATTGATCTAATAGTGAACTACCACCTTTAACTGATCATAATTACTCACTAATTTATTAATCAGTTTCTTGTTAGTTAAGAGTAATTACTAGAGTGTTAATAATGCATTACTCATTTGTTCCTGTAATTATTCATTAATGAAGGATCAGTATTCTGAAGTGTTACCGAATTTTCTTTATTAAACTTTAACCAATTGTTTAAATCTGCATGAACTCACCGGTGACCCACAGTAGTTGTGTGTTGCTGTGCAATGGATTATAGGCTGTTTTTTCTGCTCTGCACATATAAACTCCAGTGTGATTTACAGTAGCAGAACTGACAGTGTATTTTCCTCCAGCTCCTCTGCTGCTGTCTGAGAGCCTGATGATTGCTGGTCCCTGTAAAATAAGAGAATGTGTAGATTTCATAATGTTGGTAGTAAATGTAAATGAACAGTGTTTACTCGTTCTCTGTTTCCTGGACAGAGTTATATATATTTATTTGTCAGCAAAAGTCTGCCGGATGAGGCATTTTACATATTAGACTTTTGACATCTCCATGGATTTTATGAAAACTACAGAGTATACTTCTGCATTTTTGTATCCTCACTCATGGTCAGTCTGATCAACAGAGGTTTATTATCACTGAAAATTGTAACTCACTCCTGCTAAACATTTACTCTCTGAATTCTTGCACCCAAGAACAATACAAGTTTACATGCCCTGTCTCTATTGTTTGGATTCAGAAATCAAGCATAACTTTAGTTCTGGCAGGTCACGTCAGTCAAAAGTTAGTGAAGCTTACATCAGCTGACTCCCAGGTGACTCACATCTACCTATAGGAATACAACGCCTATCATAGCATATCATATATAAACTCTTCAGTATTATCAGCAGCTATTGCATTTCTCCCTCCTCCATCCCCAGCTCCTCCTCTCGTCAGTCAGGATTGGCCTTATGATTCCCCTGAATCAAACTAATTCTTGAAATATGTGTACATGTTAAATTATTGACATTAATTATATCTGCATATGTTGGTTCTGTTCTGTTTGTATAGGGGGTTTATTGCTGCTCTCCCTGCTCTTATCCATGCTAGGCTGCATAAATGCGCAGGTTCTTGCCCAGAACAGAATAATACCGCCAATACAAACTCTATCAATAATATTTGATGATAGTGGTCCTGACAGAAATATTAATATTTCAGACTTGAATAAATCAGCTAATTCAGATGATACACATGAAGCACATCACTGACCTGATGAGACAGTTTCAGTTTCAGTGAACCAGCTGAATGTCCAGCCTGTAGAGGAGCCTTTAACCTCACAGATCAGAGTCACTGGATCTCCTTCAGTCAACCACTTCTGAGGAGAAACACTTAACTGGACTTTATCTGAAAGAGAAATGAAAGGTGCAAAGATCACCCTATGTGGGTTCAAACCCTCATCCTTTAGGTTAGAAGCTCTGAGCTCAAAGCAGGTTTCACACCACCTTCATCAACCACAGTCAAAGAGACACACAGTATCAGATACCAAAGTGTTGAACATTGTGTTGTAGTTTAAAGCACTAGGTGGTCTGTAGAGTTACTGACAAAGTAAATGTCAAAAGATGCTTTATTTTTCTATATTCTTCATAACAAATTTGGCCATGCAATATTTCTGAAGAAATTGTAATTTTTGTGAGTGATGTTTTTGGTGTTTTTTGTCACACCTCAGAACTGTCTGTGTGGTTTTACTAGTTCACAACACTGACATTATATAACTTGATAATTAATTTATATTATAATCATGACGATTTACACTGCTGGGGCTGGATTCACAAAATCTTCTTAAGAAAGATTTCCAAGAAGTTTCTAAGAATGTTCCTTTGTTAATTCAAGACAGGTTGGAGGTTATGCTAATTTAAGAAGTTATTATGATGAACGGACTATGAATTCTCTCTCCTCTTCACCTACAGCTGGTGTGTGGTGAACCACTGGTCAGGGTGTAACAACAATACGCGTATTCATATTACAAACCGAACATTCGATGGACTAATCCTATTACATTTGGAAAATAAAGAGCTTAAACTGTGTGAAATATAATGCTCAGTGCCACTGATCTCAACAGGCAACATGCTGTCTGCCCCTCACCCAAAATGTACTTCAGTCAGACATAGGCTGAACTAGCTTGTTGCATATGGCCAGTAACATTAATGCGATCACCAGACCAGAATAGAAGATCCTCCAATAACCAACAGGTCTGGCGTTTGGGGCCACTTTGGTTTCCCTGTAAGTTATGAGGTTGAAGGAAGAGAGTGGTGGATAAAAAAAACAACAGTATGTCAATCTGCTACATGACAATAGGCTACACCAGCAGGAATACTTCAAACATGTCAACTTATTTACACCGAAATCATCCCTGTGTGTCGCTAGCTGGAACTAACTAGAAGAAAGGAGAAACACATGCTACAGACTATCCCTGCAGCATTAATGCACATTTAAACTCATTCAAACAGGGCAAAACTCGGTGATTGGTACATTTATAGCCGTGATATGAGATCTTACTCTGTAGTGGAAAACGCATGTTTTAAAAACATGCTTAATGTAATTGAGCCCCGATACACTATTCCTTCACAAGCCCATTTCAGCCAGACTGTAATTCCTGCTTTTTACAAAAAACAAAAGCCTAAATAGAGAACCAATTGGCCGAAGCACCAGCGGTTGCTCTGACAACAGACGGATGGACGTCGAGGGCCACAAAGCTACCTGACTGTAACGCACATTATCTTACTGCTGAGTGGAGAAAAAAGCCAGTTCTTCAGACACGCCCCCTTTGAGAGTTACACGAGTGAGGATTTGACCAAAGGGTTGGAGGAAGTGTGGAAGTGGGAGCGAGCTAATGTAACTATTCCTGTGATGACTGACAATGCCAGGAATACAGGTGCTGGTCATATAATTAGAATATAGTGAAAAAGTTCATTTTTTTATTGTAAATTATTTTAAAAAATTAAACTTTCATAATATTCTAGATTCCCTACATGTAAAGTAAAAATTTCAAAAGTTTTTTTTTTTTTTTTTAATTTGTTGATTAGAGCGTACAGCTAATGAAAGTCCAAAATCCAGTATCTCAAAGTATTAGAATATTTCATTTGAGTTTCATTAAATGACCATCCCTACAGTATAAATTCGGTATCCCTTGTTCTTTGAAACCACACTAATGGGGAAGACTGCTGACATGGCAATGGTCCAGGAGACAATCATTGACACCCTCCACAAAGAGAAAGTCACAGAAGGTCATTACTGAATGGGGTGGCTGTTTACAGAGTGATGTATTAAAGCATATTAAATGCAAAGTTGACTAGAAGGAAGAAATTGGGTAGGCAAGGTGCACAAGCAACAGGATGACCACAAGCTTGAGAATACTGTCAAGTAAAGCCGATTCAGACACTTGGGAGAGCTTCACAATGAGTCAAATGAAGCCGGAGTCAGCGCATCAAGAGTCACCACACTCAGACATCTTCAGGAAAAGGACTACCAAGCCACTTCTGAAACAGAAACAAAGTCAGAAGCATCTTACCTGGGCTAAGGAGAAAAGAACTGGACAGTGAACAGTGGTCGAAAGTCCTCTTTTCAGATAAAAGTAAATTTTGCATTTCATGTTGAAATCATGGTCCCAGAGTCTGAAGGAAGACTGGAGAGGCACAGAATCCAAGCTGCTTGAAGTCTAGTGGAAGTTTCTGAAGTCAGTAATGATTTGGGGGGCGTGACATCTGCTGGTGTTGGTCCATTGTGTTTTATCAAGTGCAAAGTCAATGCAGCCATCTTCCAGGAGATTTTGGAGCACTTTATGCTTCCATCTGCTGACAAGCTTTATGGAGATGCTGATTTCCTTTTCCAGCAGGACTTTAGCACCTGCCCACAGTGCAAAAACCACTTCCAAGTGGTTTGCTGACCATGATATTACTGTGCTTTATTGGCCAGCCAACATGCCTGACCCCTGAATCTATGGGATATTTTCAAGAGAAAGATGAGAAACAGTCGATCCAACAATATACAGATGATCTGAAGGCTCAATAGTGCCTCAGCAGTGCCACAGGCTGATCACTTCCATGCCACACTTCACTGATGCTGTAATTTGTGCTAGGAGCAAGTCATTTGCTGTAATATGTGCTGCCGACCAAGTATTGAGTGCACAAATGAACATACTTTAAAGAACTTGAACTTTTCTGTTTGCAAATCCATTTTTTGATTGATCTTAGGAAATATTCTAATATTTGAGATACTGGATTTTTGGACTTTTATGAGCTGTACGCTCTAATCATCAAAATTAAAAAAAAAAAAAAAAAAAAACTTTTGAAATGTTTTACTTTACATGTAGGGAATCTAGAATATATGAAAGTTTCTTTTTTTAAAAATAATTTACAATAAAAAAATTAACTTTTTGATGATATTCTAATTATATGACCAGCACCTGTATGAATGCTGTTGGAGCTGCTGGACAAAATAGGGTGCTTTGCTCATGTCATTAATCTAGCATCTCAGAAAGCAATGGCAGTGCAGCACATCTCTCTCCTTCTAGCAAACCAGAAAGATTGTGACCTTCTTTCACAGAAGCACAACAGCGGCCCATGTGTTGAAGACAAAACAGGAGTTTCTGCAGCTTCCTTGTCACAAACTCATCCAAGATATACCAACTAGATGATTTCAAGCTATGAATGAAAGATATCTTGAGCAGCAGGCTGCAGTGTGTTCTGCAATGACAGACAAGCTGTGAAGAAAAATGTTAAAGACATTGTGTGTCTGAAAACGATGTGAGACTGGCTGAGAATGTCATCACAGTTTTGAAACCCTGGAAAACTGTAACAACCCTTATGTGCTCCGAGGCCTCTCCATGCTTTTCATGACCTATGAGGCAAATACCAAGTATGGTGCCAAAATGGCAGAGGAGATAAAATTGTTCAGGGCAGTGGACTGTATTCCCCTAAAACTAAATTGTTCTTTTCTTTGTATTTGTTTATACTACACTTTCATACATATAATAGGATATATATATATATATATATATATAGCTGTTTTTGTTTTGTATGCTGCTAAGAATATAAAGCTCCATCATTAGCCATCATTTAGCTCCATCATTGTTCAAAGTAAAAATAGATAACACTTTATGATGTTAGTTTTAAAAAATAAAAATAAAAAAGGTAAAAAATCAAGGAAATTTCTCTGGCATTTCTTTCTTTTTGCTGAATCAAAACCATATCGAACTGAACCATGAATTTGTGAACTGTTACACCCCCCTACCACTGGTGCTGTTATTCTGTGGCTGCCGTCACATCATTCATGTGGATGATGAACACGGGTGCTGGAGGAGGAGAAACTCCCTGATATGATTGTAAAGCTTTGGATGTACAGTAGAACATAGTAAAGTGCTATAAAAATACTCATTCCTTCATTCTTCTTAAATTTTGTCTTAAGAAACAAGACAAGAACATTAAAGTTTAACATTAAAAGTAACATTAAAAGTTTTGTGAATACAACTATTCTTATCTGTTTTTCTTAAGTTAGAAAACAGAAAAAAATAGCAGTAAAGAAGAATGTTTTGTGAATCCGGCAGCTGGTTTACAACAGAATCACTGATTTGTGATGAAATTTATGAATCAAATTCACTTACCTTCGGTGTGTCCAGAGTAGATGTTTGAAATCAGCACTAAAATAACAAAATTAAAAACTCATGAAGATATGTGTATTTTCTCTGTCAGACATCTACAGCAGGAATTAACAGAGGTTTAGAATTTTAGTTTTAAGTCACCATCATGGTGATCGTGTTTTGCTTTAGTTAGGCTCTTGACCCTTGACTTTTGTTGAGTTGCTTCTATTCCAGCAATTGCAGTTTGAAAACTTTTCTGTATTGATAAAGCAGATCACATGTCTGTTTTAACTGTAAAGTGACTGCATAAAGTTTTTTTGTTTGTTTGTTTTTTTGTTTTATACATACCCCTGAAACATCATCCCTACTCCGTATAGCTTCAGCAAGAGGTTCAATTGCTAAGTTAAATAGTAAAGGGCAAAAAGTGCACCCCTGGCAACAACCTCTTTTTAATACTATTTCTACAGACATTTCTACAATTATTTGTATACATTTTTGCTAAGGGGTTACTATATAAGTTTTTTAAATCAACAAAATAAATTATCACTCAAATTGATTTTTTTAATGCAGAGAATAAAAATTTCCATTCAATTCTATCAATGCCTTTTCGGTGTCAAGGGATACTATTAGTGTTTGTAAGTTGTTCAATTTTGAATAATTAATTATATTTAAAATACAATATGCCTTTGTTTTGAATTGACTTCTAGCGGACAAAATTCTTACATACTGCACCTTTAAGTTTTTGATGTTCTATCTCAGACAGGTGGGTTTCCTGCAAAAAGGCAATATTAACTTTTTCTTTCTTAAGAAAGTAATAAACCGATTTGATAAACATCATTAGTAACGCTGAAGTGATTTATTCAAGTTTGTCCAAATCTATTTTGAAGTTGAGACACACTTAGACATCAACAGTCATCATACAAACCTCAACAATGGTGACAATCAAAACATAATGCTAACGTTACCCACTGTTTCAATGGGAGGTAGTAAAATCTGACAGGGTAGCACAATGTCAGAACACCGGTTTCTCCCCTTGGGTTTTAGGTGTCGAGAAGGGAAAAAAATTCCACCACCCCGTCCAAACTGTTAGGATACCGGGTATCAGATTAACACAATGCAAAAACACAATGCTTCGGCATGTTCCCTCGCTCTAAAGCTTGACAGACCTCACGCGCCTAGTAACGGTTGCTAAACCACGATTGGCCTGTAGCAGTTTTTGGGCGTGGCTTAGCGAAGGGTCAATTCAGCTGCATAATTTATCCATGCTGCAGTGCATGCTGGGAGACATGAATGTGTTTTTTATGCTGGCATGAAGCACGTCACCATTGTTTCAGAGGCCGAATGTTGATGTCTTTGAGTGTATAAACGGCACAAAACATGTTTTAAATAGCAAGTTAACAAAGTGTTATTTATACACTCACAAACATCAACATTCAGCATCTGAAACTCAACAATGTTATTACAAATGATCTTTATCACATCAGCAGAGTTTAATACCTTTCAATAATGCTTCAATTCCATAAGACATTAATGACAGAAAAAGCAATTGTTTAAAAGAAAAACTTTAATGGCAGGGTGTCACATGGCTCTGGCAAAGATGGCTGATTGATCGATTTGCGCTGACTACCCACACACAAAAAAAGTTATAATACTCCTGTAAACTTAACTAACTCCGATCAAAACTGTTGAATGACGAGTGGCAAGGCAAAGATCCTTTTTAACAACAGTATCTTTACTGTGAGACATGCAGGAGTTCAACATGCAGTGTACAAACTTCAACACCGTAGCACCAACTCGCGCATGCGTATAAGCAAGGATCTTAGTCTGCTCAGATTTAAAGCTACAGAACACTGCTACTGTTACGGTTCCCTTGTCCCCTGGACTCCATTTCCCATCATCCTCCTGTTTCATCACCTGCACTCACTTCCCTCGTCAGCTCCTCATCATCACGGATCACCTGCACCTGGACTCTATTATCTGCACTCCCTTTATAATGCACTCACTCCCTGCACTCCTTGTCCGTTCTCTGTTTATGTTAAGTGTATGTTTGGTTACTCCTTGCTCGTGTTGATTAAAGTATTGTCTATAATTGTGGAAATCCGTATCTGCCTCATCCTTCCACCAGCTAACGTAACAAGAACGGACCCAATACCGACCGGAATTTTCCACAAGAAACAAAGGAAAGATGGAGATTTTCCCCAGCTCCTTGGCTCCTGCTTCTCCCAGCCTCTACGCTCCTTCACAGCCGCGAACGCCTCATCGGGCTTCTACAGGTGGTTCCGCCGCTGAGAGTATGTGGGAGGAGTTCATTGAGCTCGCTTTTTTGTCTGACTGGCCCCCCCCCCCCCCCCCCCCCTGAAGCTTGTTTGATCTCCTTGTTTTTGGATGGACTAAGATGATGACACCATCCGTTTGTGGTGAAAGCCTCCGATTAACCGATTCTCCTTAAGCGAACCTATAATTCCTTTTATGGTTAAATGACTCCAATCGTAGGTGATTGGGTTCAGGATGGGTGTCTGTCCTCTAGTCCATCCAGAACCATGGTTGGCCGGGCCCAGTCAGTCAACCTCAGTCTTCCTCCGCATCCCCCTCCAGGCCAAACTCCCGGCCGCCCCACACGAACCCCACTCCTCAACTGTGGTCTCGCAGCGGAGGAGGAGGAACAAGCCCTCAGAGTGTTCCAGATCCCGCTCCAGTTATCTTCCCAAGGAGCGCCGCTCCAGTATCTCCAGAGCCCCTCCAGTATCTCCAAGCCCTCTCCAGTATCTCCAGAGCCCGCTCCAGTATCTCCAGACCCGCTCTCAGTATCTCCCTTCTCCCGGGCCGCTCCAGTGTCTCCGAGCCTCTCCGTGTCTCCCAGCCCGC